>JAMPIV010004490.1:0-159433 GCA_024509875.1 Oreohelix idahoensis
TGAATGGGGGTGTTTTTTATGGTTTGGGGTTTGGTTAAATGGTGTGGGAATTGGTACCTGGGTCGGCACGTTAGTATATGTTCTTGGAAATTAATGCTACCAATTGGGGGGGTGTGTATGTAATTGTGTTAGGAAATGTAGATGAAAACCTATTGTTTGGTTTACTTCTATGTGAACGAGCGGAAACTCACAATTTCTTATAGGTAGTGGGTGGTGTTGTATTCTGTAGGTAGTGTGATTTGGTTGTATAGTGGTTTATAACTCGTATGCGCAGGTATAACGGTGAGCTTTTTTCCATTTGTAATTGTATTTTATATGGTGAGTTTGTGTGATATTGTTAGCTTTTTGTTGTATTTTAGCTAGGGGGTATTGTTATGTAAATTTAATATGATTAATAATGTAGAAATTTAAGGGGGGGGGGGGGGGGGGGGGGGGGGGGGGTTTTTTTTTTTATTATGGGTTTTTGTTGTTATGGTGTTTTTTTTAGTTTTTTTTTTTTGTTTTTAATTTATTTTATTTTTTATTTATTTTTTTATGTATTATTTTTTTTTTTAGTTTTTTTTTTAATTATTTTTTAACAAATATTGTCTCACAATTTAGTTTAGTTATAAATGTATATAAATTATATATCGTGTTTTTAATATCCATTAAAAAATCGACATTTTTTAGTGTTGTAGATCCACCATTATTAAAATGCTATATCTCGCGGGACTCCTGCCACATGCCCAGCTCCATATGCAAGAGAAAACAACGAAACCTGACATTCTCTCTCGGGAGCGTAGCCCACAGATACATCCAGACAAGACCAGAGACTGGCCAACCACGAACAATGAAAACAGTCCAGTGGTTATCCATGGTAACCGAGAGAGAAAATAAACAAAAACAGCTTTGTACAGGAGCGGGTAGTATCGTTGCCACCCAGCGTCGGTTCAGGCAAAGATGTGAGGGTTAGGATAGAACAAACTTTTTAAAAGATGTGCATACCAGAGAAAAAGTAAAACAAAAAAATTAAGGTAGTCTCATAGCAGACCCAACTCAAGAACAAAGTCAGATGCATTACTAGACCTCAGGGTATTTTATGTTTGGACTTGTGCCCTAATATAACCGACAGTCCACGTGTTTAGGTTGAACGTGGCGGGTCTCGCCAATATGAGGCATAACCCCTAAAAAAAAATCAATTTACAGCTTGGTAGACTGGAGTGTGAGGCTACCAGGTTTTGACCCCAGAACCAGGTAACTTTGCAACGAGAGGCAACCTCTCTAACCACTGAACCACTCGAACGCTGTGAATAATAGTATAAAAGCTAAACTGAGAAATTTCAATTCAAATATTATATCTAGGTAATGTTACTTAAAGAACAATTGTGACAGACAACAGCACACAAATTATTAAGCTCTTGTCAACATAAGTCTTAAAATCGTACTGTACCGACAGGTTTGGTCACATGAACAAAACAAAACAAAACAAGTTAAGAACAAATAGATGAACTGAAATAATTGACAAGAAAAATGAGATATCGACATAAATTAATTTCCTTTCTAGTTCCTCTTCCCCTTTTGTACAACTTTCTTTAGATGAGATTATCATTGTTTTGTAATATTGATCTCTCACCGCCCTCCAATCAGTCTCGTTTCTCCTATCTTTCACTCTCTCTATCTGTCTCTCTCTGCGGAAAGTCACATTCAACATAATGTCAATTTCACGTAACCCCCCCCCACTAGTCTTTTAATTCTCTATCTCTAAAATGTCCCTCTCTCTTTTCTCTCTGCTCCAAGCTGGTTAGGCTACGCAGATAGATATTATGTGAATAATGTAGCGCCAATCTACCCTTCAGGAATTTCCATGTACACCTAACTACCCTATCTCTCTAATCCCTCTCTCTCTCTGTTCCCTTATCTCGTAGTCCTCATATGTCACCTTGTAGGAAATATATAATCAAGTTAAGTATTATCCATTTCTCATTAACTATCTCCACTCATCTCAATCTCTTCTTCACTATTCTAAAAATCTCTCTTTCCTTCAATCTATTCTCTCCCTAATCTTCCGTATCTATTCTTTTATCCTCTCTATTGGCTCTAAATTAAGAAAATGATATCTAACCTCTCTCTCTCAACTCTCCAAGATATTAATCTAGGATTTCATCCCCATTACTCTATTTTTAGTTATATGAAACCAAGCCTTTTTCATAGTAACATTAATCTATATCTGTTAAGATGTCTCTCCAAGCAGTCCTCTTTTTTGTTCATTATCTAAATTTTATAGTTTCTTGTTTTTCCATTATTTTCAGTCTCTCAATCTTCTAAGTTGTCTTAATTTCACCTCATTTAAACCCTCCTAATGGATTTATTTTTTGGACATCAGCATCTTTCTGATCTCTCTTTCTCTCTTTATGTTTCAATTCTCTCGTATCTCGTTTCTTTCTTCCCCGCTTTTTCTCACTCTCTTAAGCAGTTAAGAAGTTTTCACACACTGGGACGTTTATAATTTTTGAATTTTACTGTGTTTAGTTTCCATATAATATCTTTATCATTTCCCTCTCTTCTCATAACTAACAATTTTTCTGATTGTTCTTTTTCGGATTTGGTGATTTTTTTCGCTCTGAGACTTTTTTTTTCACAAATTTCTTAATATGACAAGCCCAGATCCACCTGTCATATAAAACGATTCCCCCTGCCGGTAAGTGGAAGTTCCCATGACTCCCATTAAATATTAATTTATGTTTTGTTTAAACTTACTGTATTATTTTTTTTATTCTAGAAATGTATAATTGTTTATCATTTGGCTCCTATTGGGGATTTTTGAAAGTTAATTTTTATTTTACCTGTAAATAGCGTTAGTTATAATCAAGTGTCGGATTTTGTTTTTAGTATTTGAGTTTGAGACACTTTTTTTTTTTAGACCATTATGTTGTATTTAAACTGTTATAATGTTGCCATTGGATTTAAAATATTGGTTTATTAGTATTGTTTGGCTTTTGGTATGTGTTGGGATTTTAAAAAATCTGGGTAAATTAATTGTCAGTTTTAGTCAATGCTCGTTTTTTGTTTTCTTTGTATAGGATTTGATGATCTTTTAATATTAGCGTAGAAAATTTTGCTTTAAAAAGTCATTAATCATTTTGTCAATTTATGTATCTTTATATTTTTTCTTTTAATTTTTTTTTTACATTTTTTAATTTAATTGTTGCTATATATACTTTAGTTTTCACATGACTTTCATTAAAAAAAACGCACCACCTGTATAATCCAGGAACAGAGTGTGAAATGTAAATATAAGTGTGTACTAGTTTACATATTTGGAATCTTTATTCATTTTCCTATGAATCCATGCTGGTCATTAATTTGTACATTTGATTGTTATGAAATTCATTGCATTCTGTGCAGGCAAGGGAGAAAACCAAAAATACAAAAAAATGCACGTGCGTTTAACCTGCTGGGAGAAGCTGCAAAAGTCTGAGATAAACTTTGTGAACGCAGAGCAACCAATTGCATCCAGAACCTCATCTCGCGATATGTCACAGCATTAACATTTCCACGGAAGACGTGAAGAGCAAGCGATGGTGTGAAAAACTGAATCCTCCCCATATTTTTGAATACTTGCCACCTCGAAATCGGTTGGGACACAGCAATCTGCAAAGCGCTCTTCCACTACCGTCGCTAAATCCGCATACGTCCATCTGCAAAGGATATGTTGAATCTGTTGTTCTCGTCTGTGAATAGGACAGCTTTTATTCCACTGCAGTCTAGTCCATCTGATATGTTTCATTCTGCCCCATTGCAGGCGCCTGCTAACGATGTCTGTGAGTTCAAGGTTTTGGCCCAACATAAGGTCGTCTTGCAGTAAGGCCTGTATCTCTGAGTCGTCGTATGACTGTCATTCGAGAGACTTGCCCATGTCTACCCACTATTTGCTCTTTGCTGTTTGACTTGCCGGAGAGTACATTCCTTAGGTGACTCAGCACAATATGGACATCTTGCGCAGGGTAGTAACTCGTGGTTGGCCACTCCGAAGTCTATCCCGGGCACTGCCAGTGGTTCCGTAACGTTCATTGAGACTAACAATAGTGCTGTGGTGGCAATTCATCCTTCTGGCAATGGCCCGCGAGCTCATTCCGGTCTCCAACATACCAATGGCTCGTTGGCGGTCGTTTTTCAGATAGTCGTGGCATTTCAAGCACATGTACTGGGTGTTTTGTCTCAACGGCCTTTTTATACTTATTTATACTTGCCAAACACAACGAACACATTTTCAGGGTCATAGCTTTTTGGAATCGTGTTGCCAACGTGTAACTTTCATCGTTTTTATGTAGTTCTGTAAAACACAAGATATTATGGGGTTGAAATCTTGCTAGTTTTTTCCATTCCAGCAGCCATTCGTACTCTCTACGCGCATGGAAAACACGAATCAAAACGGTAAAATCCATTCCCTACTTTTTTTTATATAGCTTTCTAAGGCATCTTTTTTTGTTATTATATATTAGTTGGTGAGTTTTTAATACAAAGATAAATTTAGGAAGCATTATAAAATATTATACTATTATATATTATATAATTTCTCAGGCACGTTTATACAAGTGGACTAATATGAAGCAGTGAAAAAGAAGTTGCAAACCTCATCATGAGTTAAAACTTTTTTTTTGCCGCAGAAAACAAACCATCGCTGTAAGACTTGTGAATGTTGGCGCAGGCTTCCGTTTCTGCCATGGATATTTTTTTTTTTTGAGCACAGAGGACAAAATGAGGAATTGCGATGGGCCATTTTGGCCAATTAATTTTTTTTTTTCTTCCCGCCTACAAGATTACCATGAAGTTTTGGAAAATTTTATTTTTTTTTTTTGATTTTTTTTTTTTTTTTGCAGCAGTTTAAGATTTTTTTCCGTTTTTTTACTTTTTTTTTTTTTTGTTTTTTTTTTTTTTGATTTAAAAACACTTTACGTTCCCTAATCTACGGTCTCAAAAAAGTAGAAACGAAAAATTTTAAATAATAAAATGAGAAAAATAAAAAAGCACAAATGAATATTTTGTTTGCCTTTTTTTTTTAGCCCCAGGTAAGATTTGAAACTAGGTAATGAGGAAATGTTGGTCCTTTAATTAAAATACCACTTGAATAGGCTACTATTCTGCCACCCCAGCAACCTTTGGTAAGAAATCTATCTAAGACCTGCTGTAATTTATATTTTTACGCACGGCCCGTTAATTAATCATTTAAAAGATCCCGTAAATGTATTCTTAGTTTTTATTTGTATTAAGATCCACCGGTGAAAGTCTTCCCTGTATTTTTTCAAAATAAATCATATACCCCACTAAATTTATCCAAACCTGCACCCCTACCTAACCTTTTTTCAATATATAGCGCGAGTTGTTACTAATCCATAATTTTCTTTCCCATGGAAACAATAAAAACTATCCCAACTTAGTTTTAACAGGTGTTTGTTTTTTTGGGTTATTAAAATCTAGCCAAGTACAACCCTGTATTTTTTGAGTTTTCAGTACGCCATCCCGCTCCCTGTTGTTAAACGTATATTAATAAATTTCTTTGGGTTTAAATTTTTTTACAACTGGGTATATCTTTTTTTATTTGACTGAATTTTTTGTGTTCTATTTTAAATACAGAGTTGCCCTTTTATGTCCCCGATTGTTTACCCCATGAGTCCTGAACATTATACAAGGGCGGGAAAGAGAGAGAGGAAGGGACAAATATGGCGAATTAGGAAGACATAGAGAGAGGGTAACGCGTTTTTTGAGGACCGCCGAAGTTCTAAATCGTAGCTCTCGTTTGTTTTCAGTGTTTTTGAATGCTGGTGTAAAAGAAAGGAAAATAGGAAAAAAGATTAAACAGTATTTTGATATTAAATGACCGAGAAAAGCTTGATAGAAATAAACAGAAAATACACCATACAGTACATGGCGAGAAAGAGAAAGTCATTAAGGAAAACAAGATGAATACGGGCCACCCGTCTTATTTATTTTCAAGTTTTTTTTTCAGAAGGCACGATATTTTATAAACCCAGAGATGAAGAGAGAGAGAGGGAGAGAGAGAGCGAGAGTTAGAATTTTAGGATGGTGGAGAGATAGATGAGAGAGGAGTGAGAGGAGGAGAGACGAGTTTAGAGAGTTTTGAGATGGAAGAGCTAGGGAAGAAGTAGAGAGGATGGAAGAGAAAGTTTGAGAGAAACCGATAAGAGAGGGCGGAGAGAGTGAGAGTGTAGACCCTAGAGAGAGGGAGCGAAAGAGCTTTTTTTCATTAGACTGCAAGGATCACTTAGAACATGTTTTTTTACATAGCTTACACTTAGCTCTCCCGGATCTTGTACCATACGCGTCTCTTGTTCGTAGTTTTTTGTCTCGATAGCTATGTATTGAAGTTTTTAAAAGTTTTGATAAGTAAGCCTATTCCAGTGTACTGTTTCTTGTATCTCTGATTGGGAAAAAAAAAAATCAAGATATTGTTTTTTGCTACTGACCATTTCTTCTTATTTTGTCGTATGTTTGTAATACCAACTGGAGGCATAGTTATAGGGGGTTGTTTTAGAATTGGGGGGGTTCATACATGTTAAAAAAAAAAAAAAAAAAAAAAAACAAATGTCTACCGTAAACCTTTTGCAGGGGCGGTGCTTGGATGTTACTGGCTTTCTGATATTTATTTCGTTTTTGTGCAAGAGCTATTTTATATGGAAAACGTTGATCCGAGGGTGAGATTTAATTTTTAGAAAGGGATTATGCCGCGTGGAGCGATCTGGTGGTAGTTTAGTGTTAGGTTGAGGAGTGGGGTTTAGCTGACACGAATAAGTCAAACAAAAACTAGTTTCGATGTTGCGCATTTTATTTTGTTGTTTAAAAAAATTTTGTTTTGCACCATGCTGCGCCTTTAGAAGGATTTGCCTCTTGCCATGAAGATATTCTTGAACTGTTTTATCTATGTGCGCACAAAAACAATTTCTTTAGATTTTAAACTTCGTGGCCACATTTTGTGTTTTTGTTGTATTTGTTTTTTAGGGGTTTTACTTTGGCGTGGTGGGGGGGGGGGGGTGTGGGGGGGGGGGGGGGGGGGGTGGTTCAGGGATTATTCAGAAACGGATGATACACGGAGAAACAATTTTTAAGACTACTAGGGTTGTAGATTGTTTGTTGATTCCAAAAAACACATATAAAACACTTTAAAAATAGTTGAAAGAAAGAATTGAGGGAGTTTTTTTTTTTGATAGAGAGCTTGAATCAAACAGTTTTTTTTGTGTAAACTGATAACATTACAGTATTGATGAAAGTTTCAAGATTTGAATAGATTTTGAATTTTTTTTTTTTGAGGTTTGAATTTTTGGCTTTTTTTGAAGTAAATATGCAGAAGAAAAATGTAAAGTTTAATTATTGTATTTATTTCTTAATTTTCCTTTAGTACGAACAAACGAAGACTCAGATCTCAAAATTATGAATGATCTTTGTCCATTCTTAGACCCCAAGTCAAAAAACTAAAAAATATAAAAAAAAAACAAACAAAAAAGTTATACGGTTTACTACGAGAAAACCTACGTTGCGAGCCAAACAAGGCTCCTTCGTCAGCGGACAGACAAACAAAAAAATCAAGAATGGAAAAAGAAAGTGTAGGAATTAACGTGGAGGACATGAAACTTTGAAAACAAACAAATGAGTCGGGAGCGAAAATCCCATTAAGATTAGCACCAAGTAAATATTAAAATACTGTTTAAAAAATGTTGAAAGAATTCCAAAAAATAAAAATTAAAAATTCTGCTCCACTTTGAAGATAAGGACATAAACATGATATTACATTAACATTTTTGTCTTAACGGACTTGAAGATAACTCCAAAATAGTGCTCACATTTCAAGGCTATCCTATTGTATATAATTTATTAGACAACATAAAGGTATGTTCCCAGGCACTCGTAAGAAATAAAGAAGTAGAACACTAGACAACTGCCTGGGAACATACCTTTATGTTTGTCTAATATTTATTTACTGTTTACAGGCCTCGGGTTTCCCTTCCTTATGTGTTATAAATGTCTATCCTATTGTATGGCTGTGAAACATGGAGATGAACAAAAATTACAGCCGGAAAGATAGACTTTTATAAATGAGTACTTGCTCAGAATACAAGGATGGAAATTGGTGTGGCGAGATCACCCACGTGGAGCTAATGGAAAGAACCAAACATGTAACAATGGAGCAAGACGTAAGGAGAAGACGTTGACGTTTAATAGGACACCCCTTTGAGAAAATTATTTGATAGCATTACACGTCAGTCCTTGTTCCGGAACTCTCTGGCTAAGAAAATAGAGGGAGACACACACAAAAAAACACACACACATACACACAAACATGGGGGAAGGGAATTAGACAAAGACATGACGGAGAGAAAGAAGACATGGAAACATCTTGAAAACTAATGGCCCAGGACAGGAGGGCTTGTAAGTCGTTGGTTTGGTTTTTTTAAGGTTTATCTTCATTGCACAACAATTTTAATGTATTAAATCACTCAAGGAGGGTGTCCGCACAGTGCACGAAGCTCGTAGGCACCGGCGAAAATCCCAATGTGTGCATATAGGAATCACACATATAAATATTTTTGTGGTGGGTAGGTTTCTAATTATGAAATTTTTGCCAGGGCAGCGGCCTGATAGGCCTACTCTTTACGATTTCCAACTTCGTGGGATTTTTAACGTGCGCAACGCCGACAAGACCTCCTATGTTTTCGCCCTTATCCGAAAAAAAGTTTCCATGATTTATATTCACACAACTGCGAATCAAACCCGGTACCTCTAGAGCTCGAGGCGGACGCCATACCTCTTAGCCATTCCGACCCCCAAGTCGTTGGGGAAATGAAAGGTAATGAAATAGTGCCATTATTCATGCAGACTAAGTTTAATAACTATAAGTGATAACTGTTGTTGTTCTGCCTACCTGATATATGGAAAATCTGGTTCAACATGGTCATGCGCTACTGCAATCCCGTATCTGAGGATGTAGATAAACGTGCTGTTAATGATAATGACAACAAAATCAGTGATGAAAGTGACGTTGGTAATTGTGATGATTTGTCGCAGAATTCCTGTCTATTTTCTCACCGCTAGGACCACCCCCCTTTCTTATCTTTGATTTTTGACTCCTCCCTTCTTCTGTATTCTAGTGTCTACGAAAAAAAATTCCAGATTCCACTAGCGTCAGTCATAGTTCTAAAAAGCCAGTGGCGTATCCTGGTAATGCGAGCTAGGCGTGCTGCTACTTAAAATGAATATGTACGCCTACTATTTAACTTCTTCCCCTCTTAATTTAAAAACCAACTATATTCAATTACGCAACGATAGTTATTAGGGGTATATGTCAACTATCTCCGAAATACTAATTAACTTACAACTTTAAACTCACTGTCACTGTAATAATCTGCATTCCCGGCAACTAACAAAAATTAATCACAAAAAACACTGGACGGACACAACCGATTTTTACAACTCGAGAGATGCAGGACCACCACACGCATGTTCGCATTGTATTTACGTATCTGGCCATGACCCCGATCCAATCAAACCAGTGTTCAGACGTGAATCCGAAACGTGCCGCACGCATTGTGACGGAATTACCCGAGAAACTTCGGGCGATTGCTACCAACCAATAAAAAACTGCACTATAAAAAAGCGTCTGGGGAAACTGAAACTAGATTATACTCGTAGATTCTATGCGGGAAAATCCGTTATCCTGGTGCGTGCGGTCCGAAAGCAGAACATTAGAAGAGAAATATTTTATAGAATAATAAATTAAATTTTTATTTTCCTTCGGGCATAGGTGTGCGCAGCACGCACAGCACACATAGAGAATACGCCACTGTAAAAAGCCCCTGTAATAACTTCACTCAGGGACTTTGTCTCGTCCACACTTATGCGACCGACATTCTATTCCTCTTTCATCAATTTTAGTGTGAACTAACTACATGTATAATCATTCAAATAAATAAAAAAATAAGTGTCTGCAACATTCCCATTTACGTGGGTAAAGGTTCTCCTTAGATTTTTATATTATAGAGTGACATCCCCTTGTAATGTTTGTCTTAGTCATGGGAGTACCGACAATATACGGGAATGTCACTCTATAATATACAAGTATAAAAGTAAACCTTTACTATTTCTTATTACATGGTAGTAAAAAGAATATAAAGAGCAACTTAGACAGACAGGATCAAATATACAAAAATCCAAGAACTGATAGGGGTAATGGACACCATCCTTGCGGCCAAGAAGGGAGCAGTAATGGATCCGTCTTTACCCTTTAGCTCGATATGGAGTGCATGCCTTCAACAAATTTACATCAAGCTTTCCTGTCCCATGCCATCCCGTCCCAGGTTTTACCGTGTCTTCTTGGTCCCTTTGATGAACGTCTTTAAACGTGTTGGTTATTGTTTTTGTTAGTCTCCATGTTTCACAGCCACATAATAAGTGTGCCTTGACCTTTGAGATGAAAATTTGTATTCTTATGTTGAAGATAACATATATATATATATATATATATATATATATATATATATATATATATATATATATATATATATATATATATATATATATATATATATATATATATATATATATATATATATATATATATATATATATATATATATATATATATATATATATATTAGTGTAAAGAAAAACCTTCCTTCCTTTTGAATGTTTAGTTAGACATTGATCGAGCATGTTATTTTTCATTGAGCGTACATGAGAGAGATAGCCGACAGAGTCCCGCAATGGACTGAACTATATAGGGACAGAGAGAGACGGGAAGGGAGAGGAAGGACTGAACAAGAAATACACAGTGACAGACATCTGCGACAGACTTCATATGATATATTTATATAGATAGATAGATAGATAGATAGATAGATAGATAGATAGATAGAGAGAGAGAGAGAGAGAGAGAGAGAGAGAGAGAGAGGGGGAGAGAGGAGAACTAGACTGATACATAATTTAGAAGATAAGGATGTAAAGCTAACTGTGATAAAGATGATACATGATATGATATCTGCGACACATCTGAACTATTGCAGACAACGTTTGACCATATATGACAGTTTTGTATCCCCACGCATTCAATCAATCCTTTTATCAGCATCTCAATTCTCATTACTAAGTTAGAAACACTTCATAAGAAGTACTCACGAAATAAAAAATGAGGATAAGATGAAGGAAGCAGTAACAACAGGGAGGTAGTGTAGTCTGCGCCGTAACAGCATCATCACACATGGCATCTTGTTGTGTCCACTTATCTGGAACATAGAAAACAAGTCTAATAATAACTATGCAAGGCAGGTATAATAAAGTTTACTGAACGTGTAAAACAGGTCTAATAAAGTTTACTGAACGTGTAAAACAGGTTTAATAAAGTTTACTGAACGTGTAAAACAGGTTTAATAAAGTTTACTGAACGTGTAAAACAGGTTTAATAAAGTTTACTGAATGTGTAAAACAGGTTTAATAAAGTTTACTGAACGTGTAAAACAGGTTTAATAAAGTTTACTGAACGTGTAAAACAGGTTTAATAAAGTTTACTGAACGTGTAAAACAGGTTTAATAAAGTTTACTGAATGTGTAAAACAGGTTTAATAAAGTTTACTGAACGTGTAAAACAGGTTTAATAAAGTTTACTGAATGTGTAAAACAGGTTTAATAAAGTTTACTGAACGTGTAAAACAGGTCTAATAAAGTTTACTGAACGTGTAAAACAGGTTTAATAAAGTTTACTGAACGTGTAAAACAGGTTTAATAAAGTTTACTGAACGTGTAAAACAGGTTTAATAAAGTTTACTGAACGTGTAAAAACAGGTTTAATAAAGTTTACTGAACGTGTAAAAAACAGGTTTAATAAAGTTTACTGAACGTGTAAAACAGGTTTAATAAAGTTTACTGAACGTGTAAAACAGGTTTAATAAAGTTTACTGAACGTGTAAAACAGGTTTAATAAAGTTTACTGAACGTGTAAAACAGGTTTAATAAAGTTTACTGAACGTGTAAAACAGGTTTAATAAAGTTTACTGAACGTGTAAAACAGGTTTAATAAAGTTTACTGAACGTGTAAAACAGGTTTAATAAAGTTTACTGAACGTGTAAAACAGGTTTAATAAAGTTTACTGAACGTGTAAAACAGGTTTAATAAAGTTTACTGAACGTGTAAAACAGGTTTAATAAAGTTTACTGAATGTGTAAAACAGGTCTAATAAAGTTTACTGAATGTGTAAAGCAGGTGTAATAAAGCTTACTGACCGTGAAAAACAGGTCTAATAAAGTTTACTGAACGTGCAAAGCAGGTATAATAAAGTTTACTGAATATATAAAACAGACCTAATAAAGTTAACTGACTGTGAAAAACAGGTCTAATCAAGTTTACTGAACGTGTAAAACAGGTCTAATAAAGTTTAATGAATGTAAAAAAAACTGGTCTATTAAAATTTACTGAACGTGAAAAACAAGTCTAATAAAGTTTATTGAATGTAAAAAAAAAAAAAAAAACAGGTCTATTAAAATTTACTGAACGTGTAAATTAAAAACAGGTCTAATAAAGTTTCATGAAAGTGTAAAACAGGTCTAATAAAGTTTACTTAAGGCGCAAAAGAGGTCCAACAGAGTTTACTAAGTGTGCAAAGCTGGTGTCTGCTAAAGCAGTGCTCATCAACCTTGTAGGAATA
The DNA here is from genome assembly GCA_024509875.1 of Oreohelix idahoensis. Lineage (NCBI taxonomy): Eukaryota > Metazoa > Mollusca > Gastropoda > Stylommatophora > Oreohelicidae > Oreohelix > Oreohelix idahoensis. Next base: position 12,687 of record JAMPIV010004490.1, read on the forward strand.
TCAGACCGTTGAGAATGGTCCAATTTCCCTTCCTAGAATTATGCCACAAATCGGTACCATCACTATCATCCTCTTTTTCGTTTCTTATGGCGACTACTGCAGCTGGTCCCCTCACGGTAAGCCCGCACTATAGCGTTCAAGTGGTTTCTGTAGCATCCTTCTTTGTCTCACCAGAGATGAACTGAAACTACATGAAGTAGTAGACCACGGCACTAAGGAGACTCTTTGGTCTAGATTTTTGGCTGTTTAATATTTGCACACAATTCCTACCTGGTAACTTTAGATGTACATTTACAACTTGGGCAAGCGTTAACTCTTGGTTTTAAAAACCACAGTTTGTTACATCTAAGACAGATGCTTCTTCTTCTTCTTCGATCCTTAACCACCGACCGTCAAAGCAGTCAGTGGCCATCACGCCTAGTGGCGTCTTGTAGGGCAACAACAAATTGATTCCACTTTGCTCGATCGGTGGCCATCCTTCGTACAGTGCCCAACTCTGGTTCATTCTTTGCATCTCAGCCTCCACAGTCCTCCGCCAAGTTGTTTTTGGTCGGCCTCTCTTTTGCTTTCCTTCAGAGGTCCAAAGCATAGCTGTTCTTGTGATGGCATCGGGGTCTCTTCTGAGGACATGACCAACCCAGCTCCAGCGTCTGCCAGCTATGATGGTGTGCATGTCCTCTTGCTTGCTACGAGTAAGCAGATCTTGGTTGGTGATGGTATTCGGCCAAAAGATTCGGTGAATTTTCCTTAGGCATGTTGTGTGAAAAGAGGACAATTTTGACATTTCCTTCTCTGTGACTCTCCAGCATTCCGCACCATAGAGAAGCACAGAAAGCACGCAACTCTGGTATAATCTTAATTTTGTGCTTGTGCTGTATTGGGAGGACTTCCAGATGTTATTTAGGCTAAAGTCTGGTGTTACTATGCTTCCTAGGTGTCACATAGAAAGTTATGTTCTATAAATTGTCTACATTTTCCTCTTTCTTCCACTCGGGTCCTCTAAAATTTTTCTGTCACTCTTTACCCTTTTTCAATATATATAATTGTTTCGCATTCGTTAGTTTGCGAATAATATTTTCTTTTCCCATTCGATATTTTACCGTCTTTCTTTCTCATGCTGACTGAAACTCGATTACATAGATGTCAGTCTCTGCCGGTCGAACCATAGCTGTGAATATACAGTTCTCGCCAGACATACGTCTGCAGTTTCCCCGGTCAGAGCGCTGACTGACCAGTGTCCCCGGGCGGGGGGTGTGAGAATTCGCTCCATCGGGGCATGGCAGACAGACAGCTGTCTACAGTTTGCAGAAACGCATGAGGTTTTTCGTTAGAAAAACCCGGCGTAGTGTGAAAAATCGCTCCGCACTGGAGACAGGCTGTCTGGGATTTGCAACTCACTCGTACTCTCGGTCACTGATGGCTGTTACGACATGAGGGAAGCTGACGCAGGGTGTTAGAGAAGGGGAGATAATCTCGCTTGGCGAAAGAGTTGGGGCCCTTTGTCTAATTTTAAGATATTGGCCCGAGTTTGTAACTCACTTCACTCATTCTACATTTTACAGTAGACGTGGGCACTTCGTTCTAGAACACTTAAATTTATAAGTGATATCTCTTAGTTTCGTTGTGACATCGTAGTGCTGTGCTTGAGTGAAATACTGGGGGTGACCCGAACTTTACCAGCATTTAATAAGAGTTCATAATTGTGAAAAAATAGACAGTCCTTATTTTGAACCACGTGGGTTTCTCAAGTAACAGTGATCTGACGGTGCAAGTTAGACAGAAATACTATATCCCACTAACGGGTTTTTCAAAGACTGTAATGATCAATACTGGGCCTGTGAACCAGATCTTAATTTCTTCCATAAACTCTACGTTAATTTTCTGCCTGGCGGCGAGAATAATTACAATGTATGACATAACCTTTCCGACATTGTTGACAAGTGAGTGGGGAACCAAGATTTTCTGTTTTGAGAGAGGTCGTCCACCGGTCATCTTCCAAATTAAGGGAAACTTCGTGTTCTGACATTTTGTGCTCGTTTAAGCCTAATTCTTACCTCGGGAGTCAAGTGACATTAACTTTAGTCTGTGTCACGTAGGTCTTTATGTCATTAAATTACCTACATCTTCTTCCTATTCTCTCACCCTAATCCTTTCATTTATATTCTTTCCATACTTGTTTTTCCTGTATTTTTCGCATCACTCGGTTGCGAAAAATATTTTCTTCAGTATTTTTAAACTTTACCTGTTTCTTTCTCAAAACTGAGAATCGCGCTAGGACGATATTACGTAGATGTCAGGGCTGCAGGGCGTCAGAAGGCGTGATAAGTCGGTTCGCTGAACATAGGACGTAGACAATCGTCTACATTCTCACCGAGCGCGCGAGCTTCTTCTCGGCATAAGTCCGGGTGAGATGTGATACTTTACATCTGCACCGGTCAGTATTCAGACATTTGTCTGAAAGAAAAATCCCAAACTGACACGGCGCTCACTGTGGGCCATGGTCAGCTGTAGTGTGAAAACTGCCCTGCATTGGAGACAGGTTGTCTGAGATTTGAAACTGACACGCGTACATCTTGGTCAGTGGTGGCAGTTACGACTTGTTAGGTGTTAAACGTATCGTTTAAGCCGGAAAGGGGAGAGCATTTCGTTCTACGAAATAATAGTTCATCCTTTGTCTGGTTTAAAATATAAAACCTAGTTTGAAACTTTATTTTCATTCTTCTCAATAAATCGCAGTAGACAGGTGGTTCGCGAAGAGTAGAGCTGTATAAGCGAAGTTTCTTAGTTTGTTGCGACAATTTGTCGAACTTCTAGACTTCCATAAATATGAGCGTGAAAATTCTTAATTGTGCGATATCTTGTAGTGCTGTGTTTTGAGTGAAACGGTGGTACCAAACTTTACCAGCGTTCTAGTACGTGAACTTTATTTGGGAAGAAACAAATCACTTTCATTACCTGAACTGTAACAGTTAAATGAAGTAAGAGGCCTTCGCGCCAGAATTAATTCTTCCAGAATAACTCTTCAGTACAATTCAGCCCGTTGTGGCAAGCAAAGATCAGAAACATTCCGACAGAGTTTTGACTAGTACTGTGGCGACCAAATATAGTAACTTCCTGAAAGTAGACACCGATCCGACATTCCTTAAATTCTAGAAACCAAAGCTAATGACATTGTGCTCTGCTAACTTTCGTGCCTGGACAATATTTTATGTGACTTAATCAGACATTCGAAAAATTAGAACACCCAAGGAATCGTTCCCTGAGAGTTTAGTACGTCTTTTGGAACTGGGGATTTCTTGGTCAAGGACTGCATTTTCGGGTCTGTGTGAAGGTCCTAGAATTGAGTATGTTCCCAGAGGCAGCGAGCAAAGTTGTGAGTATAACTGCATGGCCATGGCTGAATGAATGAGTGTACGCAGATCAGAGTGTTATTTTACAGTTATAGATTGTCACCCCTTTACTGTCTTAATTCTTTTTGTTTAACCTGCAGAATTTGTTACTATTTGCTAGAGTTTCTTTACTTCTTAGGCTAAATCAGATTATTCAACTCTGTGCATACATTTACGAGAAAAGAAGAAAAAACTCTTAGCCTAAACCCTACGTATCTATAACTCTTTGGGCCATCATCTGTTCTCTTAACGGGGCTGTGGGCTAAACCTAGAGCTAAGATCATAACGGGGATATCATCCTTGTAGCATTTTTCTTAAATTTTATGACTATTTGTATATGTTTTTCCTTGATGTATTTTTTGGTGTTGTGAGAAGATTTTTTGTTGATGATAATAATAAAAATCTCTCTCTTGAACTAAATCAGTGCGTTGGTCAGCTCGTTCAAATACATATAAATTCATTGTGATAGATTCCCACGTCTGTGTGTTTACCTGTCGTCACGTGTATGTGCGTGCCCGTGAGTAGATAGAGATATATTAATATATAGATATCTGTGTGTAGACTGTCTGAGGCCTTTAAAAGCGGTCGTAGAAGATAGGTGAGAGAGAGAGAAGATTATCTCGATTCTCAAAGACAGATTCTTTATCACATTCTATCATCTCACGTGTGGGAAATTCTATTGTGGGTTTTTTTTTCCACCAGCTCTCACTGTGACTATCACTCATTCCAACCTATTCAGAAGGGACCAAACCCAAGTCTTAATACTCCTATCTAAAATCTACGACAGTCTGAAATAACTATCGCCTGAAGCACACGCTCCCCAGATCCATTTTAATGAAACCAACAAACAAATCTGCAGAGCTGGGATCTGTTTCAGTAAACGACAGTAACAGATAAAAAGTGTGAGTGTCCAACATTTGCGCCAGCCGGCGAAACCACCACCCGATTGTAAGTATATCAGGGCCCTGATGAAAGAATCGAGTGAAAGTGACGGAAGGAGGTTCGTTGTATAATACCCTCATTTGTTATATGTGTTTTTTTCTTAGGCGAGATTTGCTGCTTAAGTAACGTGTTACGTTAGAATAGATACTGCTGTCAAAGTCAGTCTATACCTTCAAAGGGGGACAATATTAGACCCTAACCACATGCATCTATAACTCTTTGGGCCATCATCTGTCATCCTAACGGGGGCTGTGGGCTAAACCTAGAGTTAAGATCATAGCGGGGCTATCACCCTTGTAGCATTTTCTTGATATTGTATGACTATGTGCATATGTTTTCCTTGATGTATTTTTTTTGGTTTTGGTGTTGTGAGAAGATTTTATAGATGATAAATAAAATCTCTCTGGAACTAATCAGCGTGTTGGTCAGCTCGTTCTAGAATATTTACATAAGTATTGTTATAGTTTTCCCACGTCTGTGTGTCTAACTGTTGTCACTTGAAGGGGTGTGCACGAGAGTGGTATGTTCATACATAGTAACATATGTTGTCAATAGTCTGTCTGACTCTTATATATCTGTCGTAGAAGATAGGCCTGAGAGAAAGAGAAGATTCTTGTTTTCAGGGGACAGCTCTATTTGATTCGCTACCACTGCACTCTTGGGAAAATCTATTTCTTTTTACTACTCTCACTGTGTATATCACATATTCTAAGCTATTCAGAAGGGACCTAACCCAAGTCTTAATACTCCTATCGAAAAATCGTTCAAGCCCACCTGCTGGCTAAATTTATTAAGTCTATCCGTTTTTTCCTGGATGTGTTGATGTGAATGTGCCAGCAGTGCAATGTCATCTGCATATTCCAGATCTTCCAATGTAGAAAATGTAGTTCATCTTATTCCTCTTGGACTGCCCTCTGTTGTCTGGCGCATCACCCAGTCTATGACTACAAGACAGATGCAGACAGTAGAAAATCATTATTTTGTGATGGCCAAAGTCGCGGCAACATTAAGTGACTTATGCCAGTGTGCATATTGTGTGCTTTTACACAGATACCCACATACTTGCGTAATTGTGGCAGCTGTACAACACTGCATACCTAGCCCTTGAGCTGTTTAATAAACCCTGTGTTTCTATTGATTAAAAAAGACATTGAATAGTTAAATAAATTACCCAAAGAATGTAATAAGATGAGACTAATTCGAGGTTGTACTTAGGGCTGGCAACCTTATCATGTCAAATTAGTTGCTACTGACAACCACCGCTGCAGGATTCCTGCATAGGGCCCAGCTGCAGTGGCGCTGCATTCTCCATAAGGAGTGAAAATGAAAAAAATTAGATGAAGTGAAACACATTTAAAAACAAATCGGAAAAGTTTCTTGTATATTCTTCTTCTTCTTCTTCGTTCACCCTCAGATGTCAACTTGAATAAGTTCAAAGAAAGCAGTGGTCAGCCTGAGGCTGTTGATATCTCCGTAGATTTTCTCCAGGAATGGTACTGGTGATGGCCATATGCGTTTTCTCTGTTCCTCATATGTTGGGCACCTTTGAAGCAGATGTTCGGCAGTCATTTTATCGGTGCCATAGTCACACTCATCAGTAGTTCCTATCTTTAATTTGTTGTCTTGTATATTCAATATAGATCAAAATATAAAATGTTATATAAGCTAGCAACCATTACAATAAAACACTGAAAGTATTCTGACTTATCCATAGTGTTTGTTGAAGTTTTTTTGATCAACAATTTTTTACGGGATGGAGTAACTATCCTCCATGTGCAATCATTCTTAGTCGTTTTTTAACGGCATGCCTGGTAGAGTACAGTGTTACTATTCTTTGGTTCTCTTTTCAGGCCACACGTGGGTGACTGAAAGTATTAAATTAGATAACAGGACTCGGTAACACAGGGGTGACTGAAAGTATTAAATTAGATAACAGGACTCGGTAACACAGGGGTGACTGAAAGTATTAAATTAGATAACAGGACTCGGTAACACAGGGGTGACTGAAAGTATTAAATCAGATAACAGGACTCGGTAACACAGGGGTGACTGAAAGTATTAAATTAGATAACAGGACTCGGTAACACAGGGGTGACTGAAGGTATTAAATTAGATAACAGGACTCGGTAACACAGGGGTGACTGAAAGTATTAAATTAGATAACAGGACTCGGTAACACAGGGGTGACTGAAATTATTAAATTAGATAATAGGCCTCGGTAACACAGGGGTGACTGAAAGTATTAACTTAGATAATTGGCCTTGGTAACACAGGGGTGACTGAAAGTATTAACTTTAACACCAGACCTTGGTAACACAGGGGTGACTGAAAGTATTAACTTAGACAACAGACCTCATTAACACATTAAATACCTACAGTATTAACTTTGACACCAGACCTCAGTAACACAGGGGTGACTGAAAGTATTAACTTTGACACCAGACCTTGGTAACACAGGGATGACTGACAGTATTATCTTTGACAACAGACCTCGGTAACACAGGGGTGACTGAAAGTATTAACTTTGACACCAGACCTCGGTAACACAGGGGTGACTGAAAGTATTAACTTTGACACCAGACCTCGGTAACACAGGGGTGACTGAAAGTATTAACTTAGACAACAGACCTCGGTAACATAGCGGTGACTGACAGTATTAACTTTGACACCAGACCTCGGTAACACAGGGGTGACTGAAAGTATTAACTTTGACACCAGACCTCGGTAACACAGGGGGGAACTGAAAGTAGTAACTTTGACACCAGACCTCGGTAACACAGGGGTGACTGAAAGTATTAATTTTGACACCAAACCTCGGTAACTCAGGGGTGACTGAAGGTATTAACTTAGACAACAGGTCCCGGTAACACAGGGGTGACTGAAAGTATTAACGTAGACAACAGGTCCCGGTAACACAGGGGTGACTGAAAGTATTAACTTAGACAACAGGTCCCGGTAACACAGGGGTGACTGAAAGTATTGACTTAGACAACAGGTCCCGGTAACACATGGGTGACTGAAAGTATTAACTTAGACAACAGGTCCCGGTAACACTGGGGTGACTGAAAGTATTAACTTAGACAACAGGTCCCGGTAACACAGGGGTGACTGAAAGTATTAACTTAGACAACAGGTCCCGGTAACACAGGGGTGACTGAAAGTATTAACTTAGACACCAGACCTCGGTAACACAGGGGTGACTGAAAGTATTAACTTAGACAAATACGCCAAAGTCTTTCAACTCTTTTCTTTTACTCGTGCTCAGAAGTCTCTCTTCTTCAGGTGCCTGATCTGGAACAGACATTGGCGATAATGACCCTCCAATCTTCTCTGTCTTTTGATAGTCTAATGAGGTTGTTGTTGCCCATGCTGTTGTTTGTTGCCCAGTTGTTTATGCTTTCCACATACATCTTTCTCTTCTACCTGGTATTTTCCACATAAGACTAATTCCCCCACTGAAGGCTGTAGTGTTGCTATTAATAGAACCTGACACTTGCTCATCCGGAGTCATTAAAAGTAAGAGTACAAAATAAAAATGGTACTGACGTAATGTTTGTAAATAAACAGTATAAGCACTAGAAACATGGGATGTTTCGGGGTTTCCCCTTCGTCAGCCACTGTCACGAACAGGAAACAGGAACGACAAACATAGAAAGGATAAGTGTCATTTGCTAAGGACACGGCAATCATGGTGGTCATTTTACTCTTAGCCTTTCTATTTGTGTCGTGAGTGTTTCCCACTTGTGACTGTTTCTGACGAAAGGAAAACCCGACACTTTCCCTGCTTCTAGTGTAATTTATTTCTTAAATTGTAAATTTCCCTTTCGCTCCATAATCAGCATGGAGTTAGTTCCCATGCACCTATCATTCACGTGATCTTGCAGTGGGGGGTTTCTGTAACAGTGTGATTTCCAGCTCCACGGACAATCTTATACTAGTTACCCCTTACGACATACCCCAAGGAGCAGGGGTCCCTGTTCTTTCAATGCCTCCTCAGAGACTCACGGGAAGCTACACGGGACTTTCAAGTGCATTGTTCATTTATAAAAAAACCTACTACAATAACATTTTTCATTTTTTTTTTTTGCGGTCCCTTCTATTATAAGTTTTACAGCAGCTCCCTTTATTATTTACACCTATCCAAATCATTTAACACATTTAGTTAGATCTTACTCTTTCAACAAAGGACTTGGTTGGTCACTTACAGCAGTGGTTCACGGGGGGAGGGGGGTATCTATGCCATATTTCTAGGGGGGGGGGCCCTCAGTAAGATTGTAAAGTACCTTTTTTCCAGCTATCAGCGACTTGGGGGGGGGGGGGGGGAAAGGGGGAAAATGATGCTCAGAAAGGGGGACCATGAGGGAAAAAAAAAGGTTTTTCAACAATATGACACAGCGTCACGCCGCTCTAGAACATACAACACTTGGACAGGTGCTGATAGAAATATCCAGACAAAATACCAGCGAAACAAGAGACGAGGAACATACTTTAGCGTTTGATCGGGAAGAAACCAGCTAATAGCATCACAAGGCTATCCTTGTTCAAGGTAAAAGAAATTAAACTGAAGACCCGAAAACACAAGGAGTAGAGAATTTGAGACTGGTTTACACAATATAACGAAGACACAGCAAGAACTTGAAAGGTATGACCAGACACGAAGGTTTGGCGTTAACTGACTGAAGGTTAATGGAGTACCTAAGGGTAATGATGGTGCTGGTAGCGATGATGATTAATAATTTGATATGGAAATATCAATTAAACTTTTAATTGAAGTATGTATAAAAAAACCATAAAGCTAGTCCCATAGCATATACTGCCGTAGGGGAGTGAAGTGTTAGAGACTTCACTATACTAGGTCCAGCTCCGAGAGGTGGGGGGTGATCATTTCCCTTCCTCGCTGCATTTTCCTTCCCTAACTCAAAGTCAGGTACCCATTGACAGCTGCGTTAACTGGAGCATGATGATTCCGTGAATTGAACCCGGCACCGTTAGCTGCGAGAGACCAGCGCTCTAACCACTTTGCCAATCGGACGCTGGAAGGATGTATGGAAACTGATATTCTTGGGCTAGCATTCACTGTGGTGACCTTAATCACCCCAAGTAAAATTCACATTATGCACTGGCTAAGGCCATCACAATTACAATTATTAATAAAGTAAATATTAATTTTCAATTAACAAAAATATATCTTAAATGATGCTAAAATAATGTTGAATATTAATATTCATCATTGCGACTTCTAATTTTTTTGAAGAATAAACACACTAGTATTTTCATCTCATGGAACAATAGATTAATCAACCATCTTTAATGAAGTGCATTAGGGCACAGAATTTTCCACGGGTGATGAAATTGACTTGAAATAAACATTGTATATTCATTCTCACATATTTAAAGGTTTATTTAAATGTTTCAATGATTACAAATATTTTCAAGGTTTTCCTAACGACCTCAAATGGCCATAGTGAATACAAGCTATCTACTGGGTAAAAATTGACGATTGGTGTAGAAAATGTGAAGTGAATTTACAGACTGATTACAATGAATATGGATATGTTAATCTCTGTTTAATTATTCGCTCACAATATTGTGATGGAGTTTATGGGCCACTTAACCAATACTTAGAACCACGTGAGGGTCGCAGATTGGAATGAGGGACACCGCGGTAATGTACACGGTAACATTATGTACATACTTTTTAAAGACTGACTAGAGAATAGATAGATAATAAGAACTCGTGACATTTTGGGAATCCGCTGCTGAATGACCTGGGACTTAGTGTGTTGTCAGCACATGCGGAAAATGTTCCCACAGGTGAGCAGCTTTGAGTCCCAAACAGATACTGCCACAGGGAGTGAATTGTTTACGCCTCCACTATACGAGTTCGATCTTTATGACCTATGCTCCTTAGGGAGGTAAAGGGTATTGACTGATAGATAAGAATCGTGCATATAGGCCCGTCTTACATTTTGATAGATAGATAGATAGAGACTGTGCATGTTTAAGTAAAGAATCCGAATGTACACAAAAAGGTATGGCAATATAAAAAGTACAGAAGAGAGACAAAGGAGCTATAAATGAAGAGTCTCGCTGGCTCAAAACAAAAGTGAAATGAGGACTGTTTTCTTTGAAAATATGCAAGTAGACGTTTGAGTGTGCGAAGAAGAAACGAACAATAAAAAAAACAAAACCATGCAGAGGAATCGGGCAACCTCTTTCACACGTAGAATGTCAATATCAGAAAATGCAACACTTGTCGGTTCGCTAAAATTCGCTAGCTCAGTTGCCTTCAATCTTAAGGTTGGTGAAACGTGCTGTCACACTGACTCACTTTTGACAAGGATCTGACATTTCGCAACAGCCAGTTAAGGCCAACTCTTGCTCCCTATTTTTTCTTTTTTCTTCCTTAACCAGCGGCACTTGGGCTTTCAGCCCTTCGGCCCAATGACATGTCATTGCGAGGCTGGGGAGCCTGTGGACTTTCCTTCCAACCCGCTCAGGAGCTTCGCTCCTTCCCATCTACAGAGGGTTTATCTCAGGAGCCGTTCAGGTTATTCAGTCAAAATCCCGGTCGTTGACACTGCTTCAAATTCTGACGCCCGGGCTTGAACCTTGAATACCTGGTCGCCAGCGCAACGTTGTAACCATTACACCAGCGCGGCTCCCCTTGCTCCCTTTAAACATTGGGTCATTATCCTTCAGCTTCCAAAGGATTTTAGGCGTTCAACAAAGTCATGTAGTTATCATGTCTTGTGCCATCTGCTGAAGGACTTTAAACGTCTTTATCTCCCCCATCTCTATCTCCAGTTCTTTTCTGCGTTTGCTTTTCGATCGCCCTGTACCTCTTTTACCATACATATTCTAAAACAAAGACTACCTTGTAATGCTATCAGCTGGTTTCCACAACGTGTGTACCTATCCAATCATCATTTTCCTTTGCGCTCCTTATGAAGTATGGATCCACCAATGGAGCTGGTCCCCTTCCCAGAATCCTGCACCAAGCATCACGTGCTATTGTAGCAGTCGTTTCTGTGGCAGCCTGTTTTACATAATGAGATTGCCAACCACATGCACAGTCACGTGTTTGTCGTCTTGTACGTCATGGCCTATCCAATGCCAACGTCTTTTTTTTTTTCCTCGTCTCCTGTTCCACTTGCAGTTATCCGTTCATCTGTTCCACTTGTAGTTATCTGTTCATCTGTTCCACTTGTAGTTATCTGTTCATCAGTTCCAAACTGGTGATCTTTTTTGTACCACTTCAGCCCTTCTGTTCTGCACACCCAACCATTCATGAAAGTTCATAACGTTTTGGTTGTGGTGGATTTTTGTTTTAACGTGGGCTTCTATTAAATAAGTTGGCACATGCGTCATCCCACATGGCCCGGTGACCATACCAGTTATTGCCAGTTGTTTAATGAAAGTTTGGTTCCAAGGATGAGAAGTTGGATTATTTAATTTCTCCTACTGATGACAGGTCGTTGCTACTGGTGTCGGACTGTAACAGTCAGTCTGTTCCTCTGACTATGCCAGCAGAGGCATGCTGCATGGGTAACAGCTTGACTTCTTTAATCAAGTGTCCAACCTCGTGCCACCGAGGCACGCTCTTATAGTAAAAAAATGACTGAAAAGGAAGATAGTAGTCATCACCGTTCACCTCCCCAAGGAGTAATGTTCTTCAACAAACGTATGCCAGGTCTTCCTGTTCCGTGCCATCAGCTGAAGGTGTTTCCATATCTTCTCACGCTCTTCATGTTTATCTCCAGCTGTCTTTTCCCTGTCTTCTTTGGTCTTCCTTACCCTGGGGATTCCCCGGCAATTATTGGCTTGTAATGTTATCAGCGTGTTTCCCCAATGTGTGTCCTATCCATCTCCAGCGTTTTCTTCTCATCTCCTATTGTTTGATCTGATTGGTTTAATAATAAAATGTGTTTCCCACTTCTTAAAAATAATCAACCGACGACTCTCGTGTACGCCACGCAAGATTTATTTTTATTATCAATGAAACGTTGGATCTGGTGCATGCTGCTATTGCATGAATGATATGCATTTTCTTTCATTAGTGATATAATTACTAATGCTCACGTGCAAAAATATCAGGGAAAGCTTTACAACAGTAGACAAACTTCCATGTAATAAAGTTTCAGCATAAAAAATGTATCTACCCTGGCTTTCTGGAAATAATATATGGCCTTCAAAATACCCCACAATAACATTTAACAGCGTGTTTTCAAGTGACTCTACACCAACGGCTCTCAAACGTTTTTACGATCACGACCCAAATTTCAGAGTTGGTGAAGCTGGCGACCCTTCTACCAAAACTGACACGTTTTTTTTTTTCCCTTAACCAGCGGCACTTGGGCTTTCAGCCCTTCGGCCCAATGACATATCATTGCGAGGCTGGGGAACCTGAGGACTTTCCTTCCAACCCGGTCAGGAGCTTCGCTCCTTCCCATCAACAGAGGGTTTATTACAGGAGCCGTTCAGGCTATTCAGTCAAATTTCCGAAAATCGGTTACAAACTGTCCTCGACTTACGACAGAGTTCCGTTCCGACGACCCCGTTGTGAATCGATTTGGTCGTAAGTCGGAAATACCTAAATACTGAATGAATTATAATGGTATGCTAATAATTAATTAATATGCCGGAGTTCTAAAATGTGTAGATCTGTTGTGTTACATTTTTACTCTTTGTTTATAGTGAAATAATACAATGTAAAAATTATAATATAAAATTACTTTACTTTCCAGTGCTGTACTGTACTGAATAACGAGTATTTAAATAAATAAATACAATTTATGACAGAACAACGGGGGTCTAAAATACTGTATTAGGATTAATGGGCGGTCGTCAAAAGTACGAGTGGTCGTAAATCGCGTAAGTCGTACATCGAAGACAGCCTGTATAGGAATTCAGTCAAAATGAACGCCGCGTATAACTTCGAGTAAGGGAAACGTACGGTTCTCGACCCAACGCAATATTACCAGCTACCCAAATTTGGGCTACGTTCCCATAGGTTGAGAAACACCGTTCTAGACAATGTAGGAGCTACAGGGGCAACTCTCACAGAACTTGTTATTTCATCCTGACAGACCTGAATAAAAACACTTGTTCTCGAACATAACTCCTTGGCTACACTTAAGTAAACAACAAAATGGCTATAGTTTCCCCACAATTTTGGTAATTGAATAAAAAGTATTTATCCATGAGCTAGGTTTTTTATTTTTGTTTAAAAGCAGTAGACACATGGCGTGATCTGAAATTTCAAACAGTGCTTGATCTACATTTTATTCTTTCCTTCATTCAAGTCATGAGTTTTAACAATGAATTTAAAAAAAAATTAAAATAATAGTAACTAATATTGCAACAAAACATTGATGAGAACAGAAGCAGTGTTAAGTTATCGTAGGAAAGAGTGTTTGTAAATACATGCAGTTTGGCTTACCGCAGAATTGTCTAACAAATAGAGTTTGGGGTTAGACGAGGATCTTGATTCGACTTGCTAATCAGAAATGAAATTATCTTTGAAACGAAAATCCCCAGGGACTTGTCCGAACACGCTTTGTTTTATTTTCGTAAACATTGTCAAATGGTATCTTTGAAACGAAAATCCCCAGGGACTTGTCAAAACAAAAAATGTGTGAATTAATTAGTGTGACACCCCCTTTTCATGAAACAACAAACAATAAAAATAAAAAACAAACTAATACAAACAAGAAAAAATAAAATAAAAATAAAAAAACAAATAAATACAGTAAAGTCTCTCACAACTGCCCTGCTGTTAACAAGGTGGAAGGGGATGAGAAAGCCTGGAGGTGTCCAAGATTACATCAAATCTACCTGCAATCATCCACACGTACTCCATCAGATTATCCCTTATCCTCACACCATCATTGATCCTTATATATTAATTTTAGTTCTTGTTATATACTGTTTTACTACAAAACTATCCTTCTAAAGAGTTATGTCTTGATTTCTGTTTCAGAAACTGTTTTTAAAAAATTGTTTTTTTTTTTTTTGGGTGTGTCACAATCTATTGATAATATTGCAAGGCTGTTGAGTCTATACTAAAGCATGTTTGGCTTATATGAGATTTGATCAATTTTAATTCAGAAATGCTTCTTTCACCTAGCATTGCTGTGCCTGGAAATGTCAAAAATATGCGTAGTAATAATAATAATAAATTCTTTAAGCGCCAAACACGGCGCATAAGGCAGAAACCAGTGCTCTCCAGGTTGTTCGTTGTGACGCCACTCCTCTTAGCTCTTGCACATTATTTAGGCCCAACGTTCTTCCTTCTCTTATTATTGTTCTTCTGAGTGTTTCTTTTGGTCTTCCTTTTTTCCGCTTACCCTCAGGAACCCAAGTGAGCGCCTGTAGTGGTATTCTGTTGTTTTGCATTCGTAGGACATGACCGATATATGACCATCGTCTTTTCCTTATATAGTCGGAGACATATTTCTGCCTAGAGTCTTCTCTTATTTGTCGATTAGTCTTGAATTCTTTCCAACTGATGTTCATGAGTTTTCTAAGACATTTGTTCTCGAATGTATTCAGCTTGTTCTCCAATGATTTTGTTTTTTATTTTCCAACTCTCACAGCCGTATGTTAACACTGAGATAACATTTGAATTAAACAGACGAAGCTTGGTATGTATATTCAATGATCGTAATTTCCAAATGTTAGATAATCTATTGAAGGCGCTAGCTGCCAAAGCAATTCTAGTATGGATTTCTCTTGTTGTGTCACCATCCTGAGTCATTTTACTGCCTAAATAATTGAAACTTTCAACTTTCTGTAGTTTTTCCCCGTTCAAGATGATATCAAAGGTCTCGTTAGAAAAGTTCATAGCTTTAGTTTTAGAGGCATTTATTTGGAGACCAATTTTAACCGAGAGATGACACAAATTATTTATTGCTTCTTGGGATTGTCTTGGTGTTGAA
Source organism: Oreohelix idahoensis (assembly GCA_024509875.1). Taxonomy (NCBI): domain Eukaryota; kingdom Metazoa; phylum Mollusca; class Gastropoda; order Stylommatophora; family Oreohelicidae; genus Oreohelix; species Oreohelix idahoensis. Next base: position 27,958 of record JAMPIV010004490.1, read on the forward strand.
CTTAAGAATGCTACATCATCTGCGAAATCCAGGTCCCCCAGGAATTTTCCATTTGTCCATTTTTTATAACCCAATTGTTCATTGTGGGTATAGTTTCTCATAACCCAATCAATAGCTATTCCAAAAAGTAGTGGTGACATAATACAGCCTTGTTTCACCCCTGTTTCTACTGTAAACCATTCTGTATTCCCTTTATTTGTTCTAACACAACATCTTGCATTGTCATATAGCGCTTTGATTATATTCACATATTTTGTTGGAAAACCATAGATTGTAAGTATCTTCCACAATGATGGGCGGTGTAGACTATCAAAGGCTTTTTGAAAATCGACGAAGGTGATAATAAGTGGCGATTGCCTTTCCACTGATTCGTCTATAATTGTTCTTAGTGTGAATATTTGATCAATACATGTAGTACAATAAACAAAATTGAAAATCCAGTCGCTCTCTCATTCAAAGTAAGGAATTTCAGCATTTTCATTCTCTCATTCAAAGTAAGGAATTTCAGCATTGTCATTCTCTCATTCAAAATAAGGAATTTCAGCATTGTCAAAGACTTTCCACGGAATGAAGAAGGAATAATTGGCTGCAGCGCTTCAATTTCCTCGACCAGCGTATAGCCATCTAAATCTGCTAACTTTATAGACTTGACAAGTTCGTTTTCCTGAATTTTAAAACTATCTATCTACAACTCTCTCTGTCTCACTCCCCCCTCCCCCCCCCCTCCTTCCCCCTCCCCATTTTCGACCACGATATTAACGAGAACAAGTGTTATTGAAGACTAAGAAGGAATAATGTAATATTTATCAATTTTATCTCGCTGAATGATCTCGAATAGGACCTTCTAATTCACCATGCTCTGTTTCGCATGCCTTATTGTTTATTTCAAAGCTGAAGGTGGAAACCCGAAAGCCAGGCTCCCTGTGGGCGCGGGGTCCTATTGAGTCTAATAAGTTAAATCGGGTTAAGACCGGCCAGGCCTGTATACACCTTCAGTCAGTTAACACCAAACCTTCGTGTCTTGATGACACCTTTCAAGTTCTTTCCGTATCTTTTTTTATATTTTTAAAGTCTCAAATTCTCTGCTCCATTTCTTTTATGGGCTTTCCTTTACTTCTGTTATCTTCAACAGGGCTGTGGAGTCGGAGTCGTGGTATCGGTCGTTATTTAGTGGAATCGGAGTCTGTATACGCGCGCGCGCGCGCGTGTGTGTGTGTGTGTGCACATGTCTGTATAAACAAACAAAAAAAACTATTAAAGCGAGAATTTGGCCTTCTTTTGGAATGATATGGAAATCTGCAACTTTCATTGACGAATCACTGTACACCACTGCAGACAATGAAATAATAGCACTACTGCTGCCACAATCATGTCGTATGAAGCTACTAATCTGCCGTATGTCTTGGGCTGGCAACCTCATCACGTAAACTAAATTACTACAGAAACCATCACTCCAAGAGCACATGAAAGCTGACGTGTAGGCTTCCTTCAAGGAGGACATCACTCCAAGAGCATATGAAAGCTGTCGTGTAGGCTTCCTTCAAGGAGGACATCACTCCAAGAGCACATGAAAGCTGAGCTGACGTGTAGGCTTCATTCAAGGAGGACATTACTCCAAGAGCACATGAAAGCTGACGTGTAGGCTTCCTTCAAGGAGGACAACACTCTAAGAGCATATGAAAGCTGTCGTGCAGGCTTCCTTCAAGGAGGACATTACTCCAAGAGCATATGAAAGCTGACGTGCAGGCTTCCTTCAAGGAGGACATAAAATGGAAAAGAGAATTAAAAATAATGCTTACTTCAAGAGCACATGAAAGCTGACGTGTAGGCTTCCTGCATGGGTGACAGCTGCAATGGTGGCTCCATGCTCCATAAGGAACAGGAGGTCACGAAAAAAGTTGTAAAATCTTTCCTGCTCTCAATCTCGGAAACACAACATTATTAACAATATTGCGTCCAAATTTCAGGCCTTCGTATCTTCACCAACAGATGACTCATGTCTCCGTCATATTCATCGCCCTGCTCTTATTCTCGACTCCCTCCCCTTCCCCGCCCATAATTCTCTGAAGACGCCTCCGTCAAGGAAAAAAAAAAATTGCTACTTAAATTATGCGTAGGTAACTACTTATCTACACGGTGATGATATACATCGACACATAGTCTTAGAACGGCTAATAAAGCGTGTTTTGTAGACATCATGGCTAATAAAAAAGCTGAAATGAGGCCAGTTTATCTGAATATGTCACGTGGGTTATCAGTAGTGTGACAAAGTAAGACAGACATATTACTCCTATTCATAATAATACAGCAGAATTTAATTGGTGGTAACACACTAAGAAAACCTGTTGGTAACAAGACAGTCCTTGTTCTCCAGGTAAGGCAGGTAGTGAGAGACAGAACACCACGCGGAGAAGAGAACTGGCGGCGAATGAAAATGATGTAGGAAAACATTGAAAGAGCTTTAGCTGCTGGCACGTGACATGAGGACTTGGCATGAGTTTGCTGGAGGATTGTGCTCCATGGGGAGATAAAGGATAATGATGATGAACATGATGAAGATGATGAACATGATGATGATTATGATGATGATGATGATGATGATGATGAAGATGATGATGATGGTGATGAAGATGATGATGAAGATGATGATGATGATGATGATAATGATGATGATGAACAAGATGATGATTATGATGATGATGGTGATGATGATGAAGATGATGATGATGAAGATGATGAACATGATGATGATTATGATGATTATGATGATGAAGATGATGATGAAGATGATAATGATGAAGATGATGATGATGAAGATGATGATGATGATGAAGATGATGATGATGATTGCTGTTGTTTTAGATGTCGATAGCTGCAGAAAATCGGCTCCCACGACAAATATGAGAAACCAACAGCCAGGGACCCAGACCTCCAGGACGACCCAGAGTTCGCTGGGACGACATCAGACAATTTCTGAAAGACCGAGGACTAGATTGGAATCAGGCCAGGAGGAAGGCAGCCGATAGGATAATTTGGAGCTCTCTCTGGCAAACCTCTTCATCCCAGGGTAGAAGAGGCACGGCTAAGTAAGTTAGTTAAATGTTGATTTCAATATTTAGCGCCCACTGTTTTTGAAAAAAAAAAAAAAAACCCACAGACTTCTAGTACTCTCAGTAATCCTAACCGTTCTCAGCCATTTGTCTTAGAGACGAAACAGTTCTTTAGAACCGTTGATTCTGCTTCCTTCAGAGATGTAAATGCCGATTTTTTTCTCCCCTTTCAAAATGCATTCAATGCATTAAAATCAAAGATAGTTACATTTTTACATCATGCATATATAATTCAGTGAACAATACGCCGACGTGACACACTTTAAAAAAATAATATCATTCACAAAGGTTTTTTTTTTTTTTCCCCTATAACCAGCGGCACTCGAGCTTTCCAGCTCTTTCGGCCCAATGACATGTCATTGCGAGGCTGGGGGGGTCAGTGGACTTTCCTTCCAACCCGGTCAGGAGTTTCGCTCCTTTCCATCCACACGGGATTTATGTGCAGGAGCCGTTCAGGTTATTCAGTCAAATTTCCGGTCGTAAACATTTCTTCAAACGCCGACGGCCGGGTTTGAACCATGAACACCTGGTCGCCAGTACAACGTTGTAGCCATTACACCAGCGCGGCTCCCTTCACAAAGGTTTTATTGAAAATAAACATACAAAACTGTAGTAATATTACTATACTTTCCAATGCAATATATATCTGCAATTTTATATATGCAATGAAAACCTTTGGTTTTTTTTTAAGTTGAGGTACTAACCTCCCCTTAAGTCTGAAATTCAAGAAATTGTACTATTCCATGCCGAACAGTAAGTGGAAACAGATGGAGACATAAAGGTTATCCTTATACGATCCCGCAAACAAGGTCGGCCTTAGTATTTGTAGGGTCCGATTTGGACCATTCTGATGAGGATTAGAGATTATAGTTTTGTTGTAACATGTTTTATGTCAAGATATAGCTAATAAATACAGATTTAGTTTTACTTTTAATAAGAATATAATGTCATATATTCCTGATATCTAATTTGAAATAATCTTCGTTCCTTTTTCTTTTTTTTTTTTAAATTCAAAGCTGGAGGTGGGAACTCTAGTGCGGGGGCCTCCTGTGAGAGCGAGGCCCGACTGGGTCAAATAGGTTAAATCGGCCTAATGCCGATCCTGCCCAGAAACATGACACTCGAATGGACGATCAGCCGCTTCTGTGATTACTTTATCAGACATTCTCTCGCCCTCTTGTTATCTTGAAAACGTGTGAGTACTGCACACACGAGAAAGCATTGAAGAAAGGTGGAAGGTGGTATAGAGATGTTGTATCTTGATACAAAACGGAGGGATTGACGAAGGTGAAGGATAAAACAGAATTCAAAATATAAGGGGTGACTTATAACATGTGGAAACAAGCACTGAAGGGCAGATCTAAACAAGGATGAAGAAAGTAAGGAAATAATTTGAGCTGATAGAACACGGCAGGATAGCTTAATATTAATTAGTTGCTCCACAGGGAACTAAAAGGTGATGATGCTTATGAAGATGAATGGTGTAAGTTGCTATAGTTTAACTTGCTTGCATATAGCTGAGTATAAACTCATGTGTAGATAAATGGTGTAAGTTGCTATTGTTTAACTTGCATATAGCTGAGTGTAATCTAATGTGAAGATAAATTGTGTAAGTTGCTATAGTTTAACTTGCATGTAGCTAAGTGTAATCTAATGTGAAGATAAATGGTGTAAGTTGCTATAGTTTAACTTGCTGGTATATAGCTGATTATAAACTCATGTAAAGATAAATAGTGTAAGTTGCTATAGTTTAACTTGCATATAGCTGAGTGTAATCTAATGTGAAGATGAATAGTGTAAGTTGCTTTAGTTTAACTTGCATATAGCTAAGTGTAATCTAATGTGAAGATGAATAGTGTAAGTTGCTATAGTTTAACGTGCATATAGCTAAGTCTCATCTAATATGAAGATGAATGGTGTAAGTTGCTATAGTTTAACTTGCATATAGCTAAGTGTAATCTAATGTGAAGATAAATGGTGTAAGTTTCTATAGTTTAACTTGCATACAGCTGAGTGTAATCTGATATGAAGATGAATGGTGTAAGTTTCTATAGTTCAACTTGTATATAGCTGAGTGTAATCTAATATGAAGATGAATGGTGTAAGTTGCTATAGTTTAACTTGCATATAGCTAAGTGTAACCTAATGTGAAGATGAATGATGTAAGTAGCTATAGTTTAAATTGCATATAGCTGAGTGTAATCTAATGTGAAGATGAATGGTATAAGTTGCTATAGTTTAACTTGCATATAGCTGAGTGTAATCTAATATGAAAATGAGTGGTGTAAGTTGATATAGCTTAACTTGCATACAGCTGAGTGTAATATTATGTGAAGATGAATGGTGTAAGTTGCTATAGTTCAACTTGCTAATAGCTGAGTGTAATCTAATATGAATATGAATGGTGTAAGTTGCTTTAATTTAACTTGCGTATAGCTGAGTTTAATCTAATATGAAGATGAGTGGTGTAAGTTGCTACAGTTTAACTTGCATATAGCTGAGTGTAATCTAATATGAATATGAATGGTGTAAGTTGCTTTAATTTAACTTGCTTATAGCTGAGTGTAATCTAATATGAATATGAATGGTGTAAGTTGCTTTAATTTAACTTGCGTACAGCTGAGTGTAATCTAATATGAATATGAATGGTGTAAGTTGCTTTAATTTAACTTGCTTATAGCTGAGTGTAATCTAATATGAATGGTGTAAGTTGCTTTAATTTAACTTGCGTACAGCTGAGTGTAATCTAATATGAATATGAATGGTGTAAGTTGCTTTAATTTAACTTGCGTATAGCTGAGTCTAATCTAATATGAAGATGAGTGGTGTAAGTTGCTATAGTTTAACTTGAGTATTGCTGAGTTTAATCTAATATGAAGATGAGTGGTGTAAGTTGCTATAGTTTAACTTGCTTATAGCTGAGAGTAATCTAATATGAAGATGAGTGGTGTAAGTTGCTATAGTTTAACTTGCTTATAGCTGAGAGTAATCTAATATGAAGATGAGCGGTTGTCGTGAAACATTCTAAATCCACATATATAAATTAAAAGGTAAATGTAAAGCCTAACACATAAATTCAATAACAGGGAAAGAAGAATGGTAAAGAACAGTGCTGTCACAATGACTGTACTCGAGATCCCCTTTTTCTGCTTCGTCTGCATATTCTCACGCTTTCACGTTCACTAGTAAAGCCTACAGCAGCATACACGCGTTTCAACAAAACAATAAAACATGTACTGTATTTCTTAGAAAACCTTGAGATACGCAAGCTGCTTAATGACCTAAATTAATACTAGCATTAATTTCATTTTATACACTGCGTAATGAAAAGACAGATGGACTTAGGATAGAAAGAGGGAGGGCTGAAAGCAGGAACGCATGCAACACTAACACGCGTCTCGCGATAATTAATGCCACCCCAAGCGTAAGGCATGAAGCACTAACTTTTTTTCAAATCGACAGTGAAAAAAAAAACACTACCCATACGAGAGTTAGGTTTAAAAACCTGTAAAATTCTTATTGGGAAACATGACATTATACTGGTTTACGTTTGAAAGTCTGACAGTACAGCAGACACCATAAAGTTTGGAAGTGAGGAGGTGGTAACAGCACGACTATCCTAGAAGAAAATACATATTTTGAACGCCGCCACTTAGCTCCCTTAAAACTTATATATTTGGGTTCCTTAGGACTTGCTGACAAAGAATATGTTAAGTGTTACGCAAATAGTCTAGGAATTAACAAATTATAGCCAAAAGAAAATAGTGAGGGTGTCAGACAACACCAAATAATAATCGCACAGTGGCATGTTTTGAAACCACCATTTTACGGTAAATAGGTCACCATGTTAAATCCAATTTGATTGGCGGGAATGATATATAAGGCTAAACACGATTAGTCGGACTACAAATACTAATTTTGGTTGTTAGGGGAAACGTGAGAAGGGTAAAATTTTTTGAAAAGCTGTGTAAACATGGCCCGATTGGTTAGACCCGCTGATATAGTCAATGAGGAGCGTCTGTTCAGTGCCACATTTTAAAATAAACTTACTCAGAAACAGTGCGTTGAGAACCAGCTTATATTTTTTCTAAATAAAAGCCTGGGACAGAGGCAGATCGGAATTTGTGCCATATTCATCGCCAGTCAACGTATTTGTGTATTATTTCCATGAATTGTGGTAAGCTTGACATATTTGATATCTTTTTAATGAAAATTGGATGTAAATTGATAATTTATGTCTGTATATGTGCGTGGTTCAGTAGCAAACATGAGGCAAGGCCTAGATAGTGCTCCAACCTGAACAGGACGTGTCGGAGAAAAGTAAAACTGCATGGAATTGCCAAACAGTACACTGACACCTATCTTATTGACTAGATAGAACTAATGCTGGAATTGCAGAGGAGTAGTAACCATTAGGGAGGAGTATACTGGTGTAAATTGTTTCAGATGAAGCTAGCAGTTGGCCTACCGCTCTGAACTCAGTGTTTGTTATGTATTGTGTTCAGTGTGGAAATAGATTATAAATTAGTTCTGAAGTAAAAGGTACAACCTTCTTGTTTCAGGGACCTTGGTCCTAAGTTATTGAAGCAGCACCTGGTCTAAGTTTTGCTGAATCCAGAGGCTGACAGCATACTCCTTGGTCAAGATAGCGACCAGTGAGGTGTCTCCAGAACACAGTGAAGCAATCGAGCAGAGGAGTCTTTTCCTGCCGCCATCACGAAAGATAAGCTTCTGTGGCCAGAGCAGCTCAACATTATGTCCCCCCCCCCCCTCTAAAATTGACATTATATTAAACACAGAGGGACAATAAATTGTTTCAAATGACAGGAACTGTGAACTTTTCCCAATACTATTTCCACGATAATCAAACACTTGAAGTCATGATGACAAACAACAATCTAGCTTGAAAAACAAAACCAGTATTACCTTATAGTACTACTTCACAACTTACACACATAGGATAATACTAATAAATTATGTCAATACAAAGATCATATTTATAAATTGTGATTACATTTGATTGTGATTCCTGGTTCACTGTGTAGTTGAATCAGGATATCTATTATTGAAAGGAATTATTACATATATATTTGAAACTTTACACTTGACTCATTTAAGATAGTCTTATAGAGTGTTATATGTGTGTGAGTGTCACAGTGTTGTAAAGTGTTGTGGAATAAATTAAATTGTTTATCTGTCTGTTGTTGTTGTGACTTACACTTCATCATTATCATAACCCTAGACATTCAACGTAGTCATCACAATATTCCAGAATAATTCTGACTGAGGTATAAATGTGGTAGCAAGTAAGGTCATCTGTAATACACCACACTTATTAGATACAGATACCTTCACAGCTGATCTCAGTCAGTGCACTAAGTCCCCTATAAATATTTATATCATCCCACTTTACCACAGTGGTGTAAGTTGCTATAGTTTAACTTGCTTATAGCTGAGTTTAATCTAATATGAAGATGAGTGGTGCAAGTTGCTATAGTTTAACTTGCTTATAGCTGAAAGTAATCTAATATGAAGATGAGTGGTGTAAGTTGCTATAGTTTAACTTGCTTATAGCTGAGAGTAATCTAATATGAAGATGAGTGGTGTAAGTTGCTATAGTTTAACTTGCTGTCGTGAAATATTCTAATCCACATATATAAATTAAAAGGTAAATGTAAAGCCTAACAAATAAATTTAATAAAAGGAAGAAGAATGGTAAAGAACAGTGCTGTCACAAAGAATGTACTCGAAATCCCCCTTTGTTTTATGCTTCGTCTGCAAATTGTAACGTTTCCACGTTAAATATAAGCCACTGCATAAATACAAGCGTTTCCACAACACATTAAAACGGGTATTGCATTTCTGAGAAAAACATTGAGAGGCACACTGCGTAATGACCTAAATTAATCCTAACATTAATTATACTACGTTACCAAAACGAACGAACAGATGGACTAAAGGATAGAGAGAAGGGAGAGGCAGAAAGCCGAACACGTGCAACACTAAACACGCGTCGCGCGATACACAATTGCTGCCATCACGCGTGTAAGGCCACATGCACTAACTTTATTTCAAATCGACAGTGATAAAATTCACTACCCTTCCCAGAGTTAGGTTTTAAAAAACCGGGAAAACGCTTATTAGAAAAGATGACATTAGATGGGTTTACGTTTGAAAACATTACAGTACCCAGACAGCACATCTTCGAAACAGGAGGTAGAAAAAATTGCATATTTTGAACGCAGCCACTTAGCTCTTTTAAATTTGTATATTTGGGTTCCTTAGGGCTTGCTGACAAAGAATATGTAAAACGTTACGCAAATAGTCTAGGAATTAACAAGTTATAGCCAAAATAAAATGATGGTGCTGTCAGACAACACCCAAAATCAGAATCGCTCAGTGGTAGATTTTTTTAAACCACCATGGTACGGGAAATGGGCCACAAGTTACATTTGAACTGATTGGCTGGAATGATATGTAAGGCTAAACACGATTAGTCGGACTATAAATGCATTTTTTCAAACACTTGTCGAAACGTGGCTCCATTGGCCAGACTCGCTGATATAATCACTTAGGAGCGTTAGTTCGAGACCACTAGTTCAAATAAGCTTGATAAAGCAACAGTGCGTTGAAGCCAGCTCATATTTTTGCTAAATAAAAGCCTGGAACATAAGCAGATGGGAATTTGTGCCAGTATTTGTGCCAGAATTCATTGCTAGTCAACGTATCTGTGTTTATTTCCATAAATTGTGGTAAGCTTGAAACATTCAGTATCTTTTAATGAAAATTGAATATAAATTGTTAATTTATGCCTGTATATATGTGTAGTTCAGTAGCAAACATGATGTAAAGCCTATAATGCTCCAGCCTGAACAGAAGGTGTCGGAGGAAAGTAAAACGGCATGGAATGGCCAAACAGTACACTGACACCTAGATGATTGACTAGAAAGAAATAATGCTGGAATTGCAGAGGCGTAGTAACCATTAGGGAGGGAAATACTGGTATAAAGTATTTCAGATGAAGCTGACAGTTGGCCTAACGCTCTGAACTCAATGTTTGTGATGTATTGTGTTCAGTGTAGAACTAGAGTATCAATTAGTTATGAAGTAGAAGGTACATCCTTCTTGTTTTCAGGGACCGTGGTCTTGACGTTATTGAGCAGCACCTGGTCAGAGTTTTGCTGAATCCAGAGTCGGACAGCATACTCCTTGGTCCATTTAGCTATCAGTGAGGTGTCTCCAGAGCCCAGGGGAGAAATCGAGCAGAGGAGTCCCTTCCTGCCGCCATCACGCAAGATAAGCTGATGTGACCAGCTGAGCTCAACATTATGTACCCCATCTTAAAATGACATTGTAAAAATAACGTTAAGAGGGGAATTAAATTGTTTTAATATCAGGAACTGAGAACATCTCCAATACTAGTTCCAATAAAGACAAACTATTGAAGTCATGATGACAAATACCAACATAGCTTGAACAAAACAATACCAGTATTACCTCATATTACTACTACACAACTAACACACATAGGATACTATTGAAAATAGATGTCATTACAAGATTCATATTAATAAATTCTGTACATATAACTTGTAATTAAAATTGATTGTGATTCCTGGTTCCTTTGTATTTGAATCAGGACACATATTCATTCATGACAGCAATGAATACATATTGTTATTTGAAAAGTTATCAGTGACTCCTTTAAGATATCCTTGTAGAGTGTTTTATGTATGTGAGTGTCACAGGGTTGTCAAGTGTAGTGGAATAAATTAAATTGTTTATCTGTCTGTTGTTGTTTTGACTTACACTTCATCATACACATACCCTAGACATATAACGTAGTCATCACACTATTCCAGAATAATTCTGACTGAGGTATACATATGTGGCAGCAAGTAAGGTTATATATAATACACTACTCTTATTAGATATATATATACCTTCACAGCTGATCTCAGTCAGTACACTAAGTCCCCTATAAATATTTATAACATCCCACTTCACCACACTTGCTTATAGCTGAGAGTAATCTCATATGAAGATGAGTGGTGTAAGTTGCTATAGTTTAACTTGCTTACAGCTGAGAGTAATCTCATATGAAGATGAGTGGTGTAAGTTGCTATAGTTTAACTTGCTTACAGCTGAGAGTAATCTAATATGAAGATGAGCGGTGTAAGTTGCTATAGTTTAACTTGCTTATAGCTGAGAGTAATCTAATATGAAGATGAGTGGTGTTTTTTTTTTTCCTTTACCAGCGGCACTTGGGCTTTTAGCCCTTCGGCCCAATGACATGTCATTGCGAGGCTGGGGAACCTAAGGACTTTCCTTCCAACCCGGTCAGGAGCTTCGCTCCTTCCCATCCACAGAGGGTTTATCACAGGAGCCGTTCAGGTTATTCAATCAAATTTCCGGCCGTAAACATTTCTTCAAACGCTGACGCCCGGGTTTGAACCATGAACACCTGGTCGCCAGTACAACGCCGAAGCCATTACACCAGCGCGGCTCCCAAGATGAGTGGTGTAAGTTGCTATAGTTTAACTTGCTTATAGCTGAGAGTAATCTAATATGAAGATGAGTGGTATAAGTTGCTATAGCTTAACGTTCTTTTAGCTGAGTGTAATCTCATATGAAGCAGTTAAAAAAAGAAGAAAAAAATATAAAAAAATCAACGGCAGCTCCAATTACCTCTGGCACGTACAGATATCTATAAATATTTTTGTGGGTGCATGTGTGTATACGTCATGCGAGCTCACACTAACAAGACAAAATATTTAATAAGTTGAAAATATGAAAAATTACACTTTATAAGAACTTTATTATTACTCGAAACCACTCGCTGAAATGTAATTTTCTTTTGGTTTGACCATTTCGCCTTTATTGCTGACAAGAACAAAGTCAGTAGACTGCGTTGTCCTAACTGCTTTACATCCAATTTGTGTTTGAAAAAGCATTATTGCTGAATACAGTTAAAGCAAACCTGCTTCGATCATTGCAAAATTGAGGGCTCAATCTAAGATTAATGTTGTTTACAATAACAAGATCACATGACCGCAGCGTCCACATAATTGAAGAAATGGGAACTCTAGTTATCTAAGGCACGACTTCCATTATCTTTTTTGACATGTTCTGCGCATGAACACTTAATAAGTATTTTTCTCCTGGTGTTATGAAGTCAAGGTTTGTGAAATGTGTACTTCGTCAAACAATTAATTCGCATTCTTTGGGACTTTAAAAAAATGTTATCCCTAAGTTTAGAAAGATTCGGAAAACGATACGCGCGTATTAGGAAGTGGAAATGTACGAAATAGCAGCGAGAGATTGGTGGAGGTGAAAGCTTGAGTAGGATTCAGCGTAGAGTCATAGCTGTTGGTTGTAACATATATATGGGAAAAAATATAAAAAACATAAATTTATCAAGTTTTAACACAATACAGTTCAAATTTTTAGGCTTCAAAATAACTGTCCTCTTTCGTGGCATATAATTCAGTTAACATTTTCTGTTACTGTATAGAACTATTAAAACATGAAAAAGAGGTTTTTTTGTTTTTTGTTTTTTAAGTTTAGGAGGGGATGAACCACACTATCCCTGTAAAACAAACCGCCATTGATGATTACGATACTGAAGAGAAGGAGAAGAAAAAGAAGAAGAGGGCAATGAATAGGAAGATGATGAAAAAGAAGATGCAGAAAAGGAAAATATAGCGATGAACCTGGCGAAGACAATTAACATGAATAATATGAAAAAAAAAATTACAGGTTATCTCTTCTTTGACTCCTGTTTGTCTATTATGTTAAGACTAGGATGTTATCTAGTGTGAGACGCCAGCAGGAACTCCCCGTCTCTATAGGAAGATTGTATCCAGAGAAAATTCTTCAAGAAATGTGACCTTGACATGCTATGACATGGTAAAATACTCTCGGTTTTACCAATTACTTTGTGCTTTAACTAGTAGGTCAGATTGATTCGCCAAAGGACTGATAATACAAAGCAGGGTTTTCCTATCTATTTTTACAACGGCGGAACCCCCTTAAGTAACTGTTAAAAACCCCCATGGAATTCCGGCTCTTGAAAAACAAAAATAAACAAAATTTACAGGCCAGAATAATTTGATTGCAATGAACGCTGTTCATTCGGCAGTATTAACTGCTAAAGCTATATAAATAAAATTGTAAAAAAAAAATTAATAAAGAGTTTGCACACACAAAACACACATGCGCGCATACACTCACACACACACATGCACTTACACATACACTTACACATGCACTTACACATACACTTACACATACACTTACACACATGCATGATCATATAGATGAAATTAGTCAAGTAAAAGTAGAGTCATAGCAGGTATGCCGTATGGGAGTGAAGTGTTAATGACTTCATTCTACCATATCAAGCTTTATGAGGTCGGGTGACCAGTTACGCTCCAAGCTTTTATTGAAGGCCCTAAATCACGAGCAGAGTCAAGCACCCATTTACAGCTCGGCTGACTGCAGCATGAAGATAACGGGTTTCGAACCCGGTAACATCACCTTGACAAGCAAGCGCACTAATCACTCGATTCTCCAATACAAAACTACATTATAGGAAAGAAAAAAAAAACATGGCACTAATTTTCTGTCATTTTTGGACCCTCAGTTTTGTTTAAAATCACACGAAAATAAAGTACACCATCACATCGAAATTCAAAAAAATGAAAATGTCGAGAAGACATAGAAAGACCTTGAGCTGATAGCACACGATAGGAGGACTTGACGTGTTTCTTTAAGGTCCTATGCTCCAAAGGGAGCTCAAGGGTATTGGATAAATGAAAACAAAGTTCACTATCAAAGTGAAGTGTTTCGTTTATGGTTGAAAGTTCACTATCAAAGTGAACTCTTTCTTTTATGGTTGAAAGTTCACTATCAAAGTGAAGTGTTTCTTTTAAATCTGAAAAGGGTATACTGGAAGAAATTAATCAAACAGATAATTTAAAAAAATATATAATCTCATTTCAATGTGCCAGTTAGGCTTGCTACTTCTTGCATTAATTTTGAATTACGTGCTAGCAGCCCGCCAAAACATGGCGGGAATAATTACGTTGTACTCGTTCTGCTGCATGTCTGGATGATGGCAGTAATTCTCATGAAGTCATATCAGCCATTTCAATTTTCATTCAAAAGTAAATCATTGACACGCAACGAGTGGCACGAAAGCAATGAAGATTCATCTATGGGAAGCAATGATGCTTCTGTGGCTAAATTTAGAAATATACGATGGTGATACTTATTCATGTTTATCTGAAATGCTAATATAAATCAGGAAAACTCTAGAAATTTTATATTAAACAAAAACCCACAAAATCGTGGCATGAATACTTCTGAAAACACAGACGCATAGAAGAGATGGGAAGTAATGCGTGTAATTTCAAAGAGCGTGAAATTTAGTTTCTTTGCAGTAATTCACGGCTTTTCCGTAATTATTCGGGAATGCTCCATGAAAATGTTGCAAGTTGGTTAGAATTAGCTCCGAGCGGACTGGGCACTTTAGAAAATTAGAAGGTTTAGTTGGCAAAAATTTTTTAACAAAAGAACTTGCACCTATTTCTCGACAGTCACGAGACAACTTTTGTCTTTGATCATAGTATTTATCAGACACCAGTCAATACCCTTTAGCTCCCCAAGGAGCATAGGACTTCAACAAACACATACCAAGTCTTCCTGTCACGTACCATCAGCTCAAGTTCTTTCCACGTTTTCTTCATTAGTTTCACTTCTGTCTCCAGCCATCTTCTCCATCTGTTTTTTGGTCTACCTCTGCTTCTCCGTCCCTGGGGATTTCAGAACAAGGACTGCCTTGTAATGCTATCAACAGGTTTCCACACTGTATGCCCTATTCATCGCCAGCGTATTCTTCTCATCTCTTGTTCCACTGGCATGTCATCAGTTCCACATTTGTGACTTTCTCATACCATTTCAATTTTTCTATTCTACGAAAGCGCCCATTTATAAATGTCTGTAACTTTGTTGTTGTTGTTTTTGTTGTTCTCCAGGTTTCAGTGCGATCCAACAGGACTGACTTGACATTTGAGTTGAGGATTTTTATTTCCTTGTTGGACTTGATTTCTCTTATCTCCATATGTTTCCCAATGCAATGAAAGCTCCTCTTGCTTTTTGTATTCTTATTTTGATATCATTGTCTATCCCTCCAACTTTGTCTATATTCATCATCATCATTCCTTTCTGTTCCCTGTGGAACATAGGGCTGAAACAGTTGCTCTCCATCGATTTCTGTTCTGGGCTGTCTTTTTCAGCTGTGCCCAAGTCATTCCAATTTCCTTTGCTTCCTCTTCCACAGTTCTTCTCCAAGTTCTCCTTGGCCTCCCCATTCTTCTTTTCCCTTGTGGGAACCTCTGGGCACCTCTGGCTATGCTTGATTGTTCTCTTCTGAGTGTATGTCCTATCCATCCCCACCTTCTTACCTTAATTTCCATTTGTATTGGGTGCCCGCATCTTTTCCTTAGCTCTACATTTGTTATTACATCTGGCAACCTTATACGGAGGATCCGTCGGAGACATCTATTTACAAATATCTGTAGTTTGGAGGTGATACTCTTTGAGACATGCCATGTCTCTGAGCCATACAACAAGACTGACTTTACATTTGAGTTAAAGATTCTGATTTTATTCTCTCTGGATATAGCCGAGGAGTTCCACATTGGTCGAAGGGCATTAAAAGCGCATCTGGCTTTATTTATCGTAGAACAGACGTGACGGTTTCCCCTCCTTTGTCAATGTTACTCCCCAGATATGTAAAGCGTTCTACTTCTTCAATAACTTGACCATTGATCGTCATCGAGTCCATCTGCCTATTATTTATCCTCATTTCCTTTGTTTTATTTACATTTATGTGTAGTCCCATCTTTGCTGCTTCTGTCACTAATCTATTTGTTTTCTCCTGCATATCTTGCTGTCTATGTGATAGAAGGCACAAATCATCTGCAAAGTCAAGATCCTCAGCTGTCTGTTGATTGTCTTCTGTATTCCCGTTTTCTCTCCTTCTGTTACTTGTCTCATAACCCAGTCTATGACCATGAAAAGAATTGTTGGTGCACTGTGAAGGGCTCTGATAGTTTTACTTTGTACACTACTTTGCATGAGACCTCCTGGTAGAAATCTTGGATGATTTTAATTAATTTCTCTAGGATTCCATAATGTCATAGGATTTTCCATATCACAGTACAGTATATACTAGAGAAATATTTTTCGAAGTCCACAAACCTTATATATAAGGGGAGTCTGCCATTCGATTGATTGTTCTATGATGATTCTGAGTGTTGCTATCTGGTCTGTACATGATCTTCCTGCACGAAATCCTGTCTGTTCTTCTCTGAGTTTGTCATCCACCGCCTTCTTAATACGGTCCAACAAAACTCTGGTCAAAATGTGTCCAGTCACTGCTAGTAGTGTTATACCCCTCCAGTTGCCACATACAGTCAAGTTTCCTTTCTTTGGCAGCTTGATAATGTGGCTTTCCTTCCAGCTCTTTGGGATGGCCTCTTTTCTCCATATTTTCTTAAAGAGCTGGTGTAGCAACTCTGTAGTGTATGGTATATCTGCCTTCAGGGCTTCTGGTGGTATTCTATCTGGTCTTGCAGCCTTCCCATTTTTTAGCTGTTTTATTGCCGGAGAGATCTCTTGTTCAGTGAGTGGGTTCGTGTCGCACTGTAGTGACCCTTCTGCTGGTTCTATGATGGGTTGCTGTATTGGTTTGTTTCGGTTTAGAATTTCTTTAAAATATTCAGCCCACCTGGCCCTTTGTTTGTCTTCATTGCTAACGTTTTGTCCTTCTCTGCTCTTCACTCTTGTATTGTGGTTTAGCTGTGTCTTAGATAAAGTTCTAGTGATATTATATAATGTTTTCAAGTCTCCTTTTTGTCGCAATCTCGGCTTCCTCTGTTAGTTTTTCAATAAATTCTCTTTGATCTTGCCTGGCACTTTTTTCACTTTCCTGTTTAGCTCCCAATATATTGTGAGCAGTTATGTTTTCTGTTCTGCATCTTTAAAGTTGTTTACTTGTCGTTTGATGTCTCTTCTTTCCCTTATGAGGTTCCATGTGTTTTCTATGAGCCATTCCTTCTGTTGTTTATTTCTTCTGCCAAGAACTTCACGTGTATTCCTGTATGCTTCCTGAATTGTGCACCAATGATTATCTATACTTTCCTCTTCAAGGTTCTCCAGTGCTTCAAATCTATTTCTCCACTTTAGGTTGAACTGAACTCTTGTGTCTTTGTTCATAAGGTTCTGGGTATTTGTCATGATTTAATTGAAATGTCTTACACTTTGGTCTGAGTGGTCTGCCCTGTTTTCTTTCTATTTCTTGTGTACGCCCACATTTCTGTCTTTTTGCTCTTACTTACTACTTACTTAGTCGTTCCCCTTCTACCGTGAGGTGTAGAGGTTTGGAAGAGAGAGCGCCAGACCATTCTATCAGCTGTCTTCTTCCTGGCCTGGTTCCATTCTAGTCCTCGGTCCTTCAAAGATTGTCTAATGTTGTCCTCCCAGCGGACTCTGGGTCGTCCTGGAGGTCTGGATCCCTGGCTCTTTGTTTCCCATGCTTGTCGTGGTAGCCGATCTTCTCCCATTCTGCAGACATGGCCAAACCATCTTAGTTGGGACTGTTCTATTTGGGTCTGCAGCGGATGGGATTTTAGGCCTTGACGGATCGTCTGGTTGCTCTTAATATCTCTAATTCTGCCGTTACTCCCGTCAATCCTGCACTGGCCAGGCTAAGTCCACCCCTTTCTACGTGGAATAGCGGCATTTTTGCCAAAGGTCTTTTATTTAGCGATTCTTGGGGAACGGCAAGTACCCTGTCGCTTTGATTTATGGGGAATACGGGGAATTCTCTGCCCTATATTTTATGACGTTCTCGGTTTCATCCTGAATGCCAGTCGCTCGTAGAACGGGAAAAGCGTTGCTAATATTACGTAGCTTCCCGTCTCGCGAGGCGGCCGGAGACTCTCTCCCGTACGTCTTACGTCTGTATTTGTTTCATCTCGTGCAGACTCTATCTTACTATTTAAGCTAGGCGTCCATAACACTCTTTACCATTTGTCTCTAGAGGAATCTTTGCTGCATAGCAAAGTGTTATTATTGTCGACAGCTAATAACAGTTGTAGTGTGGACTCTGATTCTTAAATTGGGTAAGACATTTACTTAGTGAATTTCTTGGGGTTTTTTTTCTAGCTTAATTATACAAAGTTGAGATTCCGTGTTACTTTATTTCCTCTTTAATATATATATTTCTTAAAGTAAAGTAATTTTTGTGTGACCGGGAGTTTCTGATCTGTTTTTTATTTATTAAACACGCTACCAATTTAAACTCCGCTAAGAGTTACGTCAAAAGAGGGGATTTTTCGTGAGACAGAAGTGTGAGCTGATGTATATTTTATTTGACCAAAGTTTTCTATTTGGACATGTGTATAAACAATTCTGTAAAGATTTTCGCTACATGATATATTGGGTTTGAGTGCACAGCTATTTGGTAATGTCATCCCGTGGCAATTCTAATGTTGGGTAAATATCAATTGGGCCCTCGCTCAATTCCCATTCGATATTATTCCTAGTTATATTTAACTTAATAAATATTTATCATTTGTTTCGTCTGTTACCACAGTGGGTAGGGTAGGAGGGGGTGTAAATAATTTAGCCTTTAGACACCGCGGCGCAATCGTCGTACGTCTTGGAGAGCGATTCACGCATGGTTGAGTTTACCTGAATGAATAGTTAGGAATCAGAGAGGGGAGAGAAGGGATGTGGTGTTTTGATCTAGTGAGAGAAAGATAGAATGAGGGGGAGGGGGTTTGTTGGCAAACAATAGCGACCTGGCTGTAGAGTGGTTAACGGTATTTTTAATTTGTATGTATTTTTCAGAGCGTGGTCACAAGCCTGTAATTTGTGCTATCTTACTTGTATTTGGGGCATCTTACGTCGTCAAGGGCCCACCTGGCATTTGCTTGATAATCGTCACCTTGCCAGTCATAAATGTATCTACTGCTAATATATATATATATATATATATATATATATATATATATATATATATATATATATATATATATATATATATATATATATATATATATATATATAAAGAGAGGCCGACCAAAAACAACTTGGCGGAGAACTGTGGAAGCTGAGATGCAAAGAATGAACCACAGTTGGGGCACTGTACGAAGGATGGCCGCCGACCGAGCAAGGTGGAATCAATTTGTTGCTGCCCTACAAGACGCCACCAGGCGTGATGGCCGCTGACTGCTTTGACGGTTGGTGGTTATGGATCAAAGAAGAAGAATATATATATATATATATATATATAATAAACAATAGATATAAATAGATATATAAAAATATAAATATATATAAAAAAAAATAAAAATATATATAAAAAAAAATATATATATATATATATATATATATATATATATATATATATATATATATATATATATATATATATATATATATATATATATATATATATATATATATATATATATATATATATATATATGTGTGTGACGGGTCCGTGGTGGTGGTGTGTTGTGTTGCGATTCCTTGGTTATGGTATTATTTATTGAATAGTAAAGTCACTCTCTAGACGTAGTAATGTTGGTTAGAAGTGGTTAGCTCTGACCATCAGAACATCCCTTCGACGTTCTGATTTGCATAGTATATAGTATTTGATTTCCCTTGTGGGAGAGTTATCGTGCTGACAAAGGTAAACACCAACAGCTGTAGAACCAAACCCGAAACGTAAATAAAGGATCAAGCCTTCGGCTCTGAGTCCACATGTATTGAGGTTCATACAAAAAACGATAATCGACATTCACAAAACTTCATGTACAGTTCAGCATAACAATGAATTCCAAATAATATCAGTAAGTATCCGTCCGTGTCAAAACAATATGTCAGATGAACATCGTGGCTATATACGTGCGCTGTTGTAATCAACAGCCAGAAATGAGCACATGAGTTCTTGACAGCTACAATTTGAATCATAATGCGATTCTCCTTCCATCATTTAATTTGATTTAATTAATCTCATACTTAGATTAATATCCGAACTGACCCTGAGTTCTACATCGATTCATCTATATAATATAGGCTATGTACTCAGCCTTTTTTCCTTGGAAGAAATACAAGACACGACCTTCTTGCTTGACGGATAGCGTAACAAGGGCCATGTAACCAAGTCACCCAGCGTGACCTTCCCAACGCGAATGCGTCATAATCTCCGCATATATTTCGCGTTCAGTATACCGTAAAATATCGACATATTCTATAAATGTTAATGACCCCTAAACGTTGCGCATGGCTAAACCCCAGCAGACGCCGTCATTTAAAATAACACCGTAACAATATATATATATATATATATATATATATATATATATATATATATATCGCCAGTGGCTACGGGATGTTGCTATTGCCATCCATTCTTCGAGGCAATATCGTCAGACCCCTTTACGTCCTGTCACCTTGGAGTACATACTCACATCCTTTAGCAAGATATACATCTTCAGCCAGACGGGCTGCCACCTTTGCCATCGAGTCGTGTGGGCAACCATGTCAGACCCATTGACAGCCACGCGAAAAGCAAATTTCAGCAATGTTATCAACGGGCTTTGCCATAGGAAGCATTTTCAAACATGCATTATTTCCCTTTCCACCACGTGCATTTGATTGACCTTGGAGGTACACACACGTAACGCAGATTTGATTTATTGTCAGATTAACAAACATTGTTTAAGCATGCAACAAAATGCAGCAAAACTTTTTTGACTGAGTGTTCAGGTTTTTAAAAAAACAGCATAGTTGAAATGACCTAAAAATTGAAAGTGGCCTTTAACTTTTTTTGAGCAGTATATATTCGTTTTCCCAGCAGTGGTCATTAGTCTTCTGATAATTGGATGTAGCAGTGGGTGCAGTTAATGTTCACTAGTGTTGTGTTCTTCACCCGCGCCCTGGAAAGTGGGTGTGCGCTTGGATTTATTTAACAGCTGATCAACGGGGAGCTTATCTCCACATCATTTGGATATCAAATTAGGCGGAACAGGGCTGATTTTCTTAGCGTTGGATTACCTTTAGCTACCAACGAAGACGGACTTAATAGGATAGGCCGTCTCTATCACAAGGGACTGGGTACCTACCCCATTTAGTTACACTTAGTAGTGAGGAAGTATCTGGGTGTTGTTGTGGGTGTGAGACGGAGACGCTTGAGCGAAGTCGTGTATTATTGTGATCTGTGGTTGTGATTCATTAGCCTTCAGAGATCGTGAAGGCTTTGATTAATTTTCTTTGATTCATTTTATGGTTTTTCTTTAATAAACATATTTATATGTGATCTGTGGTCAGAATCTCTTCTCTGATGACCAGGTCATTTAAATCACAAAAGTTTACTAAGAGTTTTCCATTTTAATTTCTGTTTCCTATACCATTTTTTTCCAATGATTAGTTCACAGTTTTTGTTGTCTACTCCTACTTTTGGATATAGTTCTCCCATTACAACCTTAATGTCCCTCCTGTGTGTTTTGTCCAATATTCCTTGGAGTTCATGATAGAAATCTTGCTTCGTATCCTCATCTACATTGTTTTTTAGGGGCATAACATTGAATATTGGTGATTTTGTCTTCCTTTTCCCTGGAATCGTGCCGTTATTTTCCTTGATGATATTGATTCCCATTTCATTTGTGCTTTTCTGGCTTCCTGGGACATCGTATTAGCAACCCCTTCTGTATGTTTGTGGTCTTCAACCTCTTGTCCTAAATATATGACATTTTCCCCTGTATTGGTTATGAATTCACCAGTTCCATTTATTCTCGTTTCTGCTAGTCCTAAGAGTTTTATTCCATTTCGTCTCATCAGTGTTGGCAGCCTGACTTCGATTGACTGGCTTTCATCAGGTCTCTGCGTCATACGTCCCTGTTGCGCGGGTTCTTCCTGAGTCTGGCTTTAATTTCTGTCCTCAACTGTGTCAGTTAATGTGACACATAGTTTTTTTTCCGGCAGGGTTGTCAGCCCTGTTCTCCAACCTCCTTTAACGTGGAGGAATGGAGTGTCCCCACTTTGTCTGTCACTTCTATTTTGACCTGCTCAGCATGGCTGAACCTACCAGGAGCAAAAGCTCCCGCTGATGCAACTCACAATATCATCAAGGCACTCAAGCGAACCCACCACTTCTATATTGCTGACAAGATATGTGTACAATTCTATATCTTTTAGTGGTGTTTCTTCAAGTTCAACTTTGTTATCATTTCTTGCTTTATTATCAGACTTGGAAATCATAACATTTGTTGAAACTTGTCAATACGGAGAACATTTTACTATTTTTTGTCCAGTGTTTAAGGCGAGACATATTAATGTCCAGTGACATATAATCTGTAGGCCTAGTGTCATTTCAACGGCAACAGTCAAATGGGTATAACTACTGATATAGTTTATTAGTAGGGTGTTTGCAAGATTTGTCACTTTAGAATAGCTTGTTCGTCTATACAGAAAGAATGCAGAAATTACATACAGTAAATTACCATTGAGCGAGTCTCATAAGAGATTAGTTCTGAGGAAAAGAACGGGAAGCGGGAGCTGTTTGTGAAAGGACAGGTTGCAGTTCTTTAAAAAAAAAATAATTCTCATTATAGACATTGCCTTACGGAAGCGAAGTGATATAGACTTCACTATACTAAATCAAACTTTATGGTTTGAGGTGACTAGTTCCTTTCCTCATTGCCTCCGCCTTCCTTAACTAAGTAGTATGCTTCTGTTGTGTCTGACATATCTTGCAGCGGTCTGCAATCCACTTTATATTCATACTTTTGAATTAGCAGTTGGTTTTCTTTAGTGTTTCCGAGAGACTTACTTACTTACTTAGTCGTTCCCCTTCTACCGTGAGGTGTAGAGGTTTGGAAGAGAGAGCGCCAGACTATCCTATCGGCTGTCTTCCTCCTGGCCTGGTTCCATTCTAGTCCTCGGTCCTTCAAAGATTGTCTAATGTTGTCCTCCCAGCGGACTCTGGGGGTCTGGATCCCTGGCTCTTTGTTTCCCATGCTTGTCGTGGTAGCCGATCTTCTCCCATTCTGCAGACATGGCCAAACCATCTTAGTTGGGACTGTTCTACTTGGGTCTGCAGGGGGTGGGATTTTAGGCCTTGATGTATCGTCTGGTTGCGGACCATGTCTCTTCTTGTTACTTCAACCACCTTCCTCAGATACCTTATTTCTGAGGTTTGGATCTGGCTTTTGTGGGTTGTAGTCATTTCCCATGACTCGCATCCATATGTCAAGACTGGGACATAGGTGGAGTGGTATACAGCCATCTTCGTTTTCTTACCAACCTTTCTCTTGCTGAGGAATCCTCGATTTATGGCCTGATAAAGTTTCCCAGCTGCAGCTTTTTGAGTGGCCAACTCTTCTTTGATGCCCTTTCGGTCTAGAATAGCTCCGAGATATTTAATATGGTCGACCTACTCCAGGACCTGTTCTCCCAGCTTAATCTGATGTCTTCTTTCTTCTCGTGATATCACCATGGATTTTGTTTTAGAGCTGCTTATGATCATTCTCTCTTCTCCAGCTCTTCCTTCCAGACTTGCAGGTTGGATTGGAGATGTGCCTCTGATTTAGCAATCGGGGCAACATCATCAGCAAATGCCAGCTCTGAAATACATACCTGTCTCATTTTCCAGTACCCCACTGAATACTTTCTTGTTCTCTCCTTACATGCCTTGATAACATCGTCCATGAGAAGTATGAAAAGATAAGATAACAGGATATCACATTGCCTTACACCAGTGGTGGTCCTGAACTCTTCTGACTTATGGTTTGCTGTCCTCACATGATTTCTGCAAGACTTGTAGAAGCTCTGTATAGCATGAATCAGAGGTACTGGAATGTACTTCCTTGCCAAACAGTCCCAAAGTTTGCTCCAGGGGACCCTGTCAAACGCCTTTTCCAGATCTATGAAACAAAGATGGATCTCACTCTTATACTCAAAAGCCTTTTCACTCAGCTGTCTGAGTGTGAAGATTAGGTCTTGAGTACTTCGGTTTGCTCGGAATCCACACTTTACCTCATCCAATTGTGGCTCAGCTATGTGGCTCAGCTAGGCGTCGGAGTCTCTGCTCTAGGATTGTAGAGTAGATTTTACCAGGGACACTGAGAAGTGATATGCCTCTATGGTTTCCACATTGTCGATTGTCACCCTTTTTGAAAATTGGTGTTATGATGGCAATCTCCCAATCCTTTGGTATGGTCTTGTTGCACCACGCTGCCTGTAGAACCCTTAAGAGTAATAGGTCGCCTGTTGCTCCCATGTACTTAACCATTTATGGTGTTATACCATCATGCCCTGTTGCTTTGCCCATCTGAATTTTCTCCAGTGCTACCTTCAGTTCTTCCATCTTTATGTCATCTTCATCACCATTGGTTTCCTCTTCTGTGCTAGTGGTTATCATTTCTGATGCTTGACCTTGCTCACCATCAAGGAGTTCTGAGAAATATTCTTTCCATCTTTCCATTACTTCCTTCGGGGCAGTAAGCAATTTGCCTTGCTTGTCCTTTATAAATTTGAGAGGGCATTGTTGTTCTTTCCTCGTGTTCTTTAGGGTCTTATAGAACAATTTCTGGTTTTCTTGCGCATCTTTTTCTAGCTTTTCTCCAAATTCTTCCCAGGACTTCTGTTTTGCTGCTAGCACCTTGCTTTTTGCTTATGAGTGTCACATATTCTCTATATTTCTCCATTTGTCCTGTTGTGTTTTTAGCTCCTAAGTATTGTTTCCATGCCATTTTCTTCTCTCTTATTTTCTCTTTGACTTCCTCTGTCCACCAAGGTGTCCTCTTTCTCGTGTTCCCAAGTCGGACTTCACCACATGCTTCTGCAGCAGCTGTCTTTTTGATGTCCTTGAATTTAAGCCAGAGGGTTTCCAAGTCATCAGGTTGTTCTTCTGTGTTTCTCACCGCTTTAGCAATAAGCCCCTGATATCTGGTCTTAATTTCTGGCTCTCTCAGCTTGTAGGTCTTAATGCTCATTTCTCCCGTTTGTTTACTTGGTTTCTTGCGTGATGTTGGGCAGTTCCTAGGTTGAGCAACTCTTTCAGTTGTTCTTTTGATTGTAAGAAGGTAGTGATCACTTCCAATCTCTGGCCCCCTCCAGACTCTAGCATCCCGGACATATTTGAATGAGCTCCTCCTAACAATGGCATAGTCGATCACTGACTTCTCATTCTTTGTTGGTTCACATCTAGTGTATGCATGAATGCGCTTATGAGGGAATTTTGTGTTTGTAATGATCAGATTCTGCTCACTGCAGAATCTAAGGAGTCACTTTCCATTGTCATTGAGAGTATCTTCTCCATATCTTCCGATAACTGCACCCTATCTAGCATGGTCATTTCCAACTCTGGCATTGGAATCTCCGAGCATGATAATTTCATCTAGGCAGTCCACTGTCCTTTGAAGCAGCTCGAAGAATTCTTCCTTGACCTCATTTGGCCCATACACTATGACCAGATTGACTATGGTATCTCCTTCTTTTAGTTTTACAACCATAATGCGCTCCAAGACAAAGTTCCATCCCTTGATACTATCTTTCTGGTTTTTGGCCACAATGCAACCCACGCCCCCTTTAGCTCTTTCAGACGTGGGTACACCACTGTAGAGCAGCGTGTTGCCATCGAGATCCATGACTCCTTGTCCCTTTTTCTTTGTTTCCGTTATAGCCAAGATTTCTAATTTTGCTGAGAGACTGTTTTGTTTATTTGGGTCCTTACGGCTTTAAACTAAAATCTGACTCGTTGACTGACCGGAACGGTGAAAAAAAAAATTTTTTTTTTCTTTTTTCTACAAGTCAAGAGAATATTAAAAGATCAGTAACATGTCCTAATTTTAAATGACAGAGGTCATTCCAGGACAAGTTTTGCCTGATTTCTTTTTCTTTACTGTTCCCACCTCTTAAATATCAGCTAATCCAGAGGTTTTCAAACTTTTTTGGTCCGCGGCTCCCTTGACCTGTGCATAAATCTCCGCGGCTCCTCTCTATACAGTACTATATTTATTGATGGACCTTGGCTCATAATATCGAGCCCAACACTTTTCCCAAGCCACCGCGACGCCCTTAGCCGAGGGCCGCGACGTCCCTGGGAGCCGCGACGCACAAATTGAAAACCTCTGAGCTAATCAAACAATGGGAAAAGCGAATTTTTGGAGCGTCCGGATATTATTTATATAAAAATAGACAATCGACAAAAACATTCTTGCTACCACTACGACCTCACACTTAATTTTTTTTTTTTCTTAATGAATGTAGCTACGTAAAGTGTCTAGGGTTATGATGTGTACTGTGGTGTGATAGTTATAAATATACCCATAGATATTTAACAAGACTAATAAGATTAACAAGTGTTAAAATACACTGAACTAACTCACGTGTGTAAAGTTTTTGATATAATTATATTACATTTATTTGTTCTGGATCAAGTTTTATTTTGACCAGAACTGGTTTTAAAAGAAGGATTTAAAATTTATGAAAATTATGCATGGAATGTTACATAATAAATGCCAAAAGTGTACATATTTAAGTACTAGAATAGTTAGTTTTATTAAAATGTTCGAATAGTCATCTCTTTGGGAGGATAGTTACTGTTTGTGCTGTTGGGGTGGCCTCATCACACCTGTCTATATTGACTACACAGTGTCCAGAAAAAGGTGGGAATTTTTATGGGGATATTAGTCACTACCAATAGTTGGTGAATGTCCAGCAGACCAGAGGCTCACTCATCTTTTTGTAGCTCTGGTGCTGAAAACTTGCGGTCCCACCTCTCCGTGCTGGCGGGCAATAATGGTGGTCTCTGTCACAAGAACTGCACAGATACACTCGAGTAAAGTCACCCACCGAATAGACTCTGCTTTGTTGTCGATAGAAACTCACAGCTCTGCAATCAAAGTATGGGCTATGTGTCAAAATCTATTCTATACCCACGTCTGGACACCACACTGACACAACAACCACATTATACAGACAGGTCAGATCTCTCTGACCAAACAGCACAGTTACCATGGTGGGTTTACATCCGATAGATCCTCCCAGACTATAGATTCTGAAAAATAATTATTAGTTGTCGGCCCTAAAAGAAGATAGGTAATCTGTTTCAACGCTTGATATATCTTGCATAATCCTTGCTGTAGTTTATGTACCTTGTTAGTCCCTAGACCCTGACTTGGGCGGGGGGTCTAGAGCAAAATCCCTACTTGTTTGTAAGGCTAGATTATGATATGGCAGTATCAAATCACTCGAACATGAAACAATATTCAAAATATATAAAGAAATAATTTCAATCTTACCAGATTATGAATAATTAACACAGAAGTGCTAGCAAAACTCAGCTGAGCTGCTGGCTATAGTATGGCGTCCCTAAATTTATTCACTGTCTTTCATATGGGAAGACACCACACTTTAAAATCTGTGTCTAACACTGAACAATTATTGAAGAATGACCCCAAATGCGCTCTGAGCGCTAATGATATGATTGTCTGTGGCCAATCACTGCCTAGTTGTACTTTAAATTTCAAATTTCTACACTAAAGTCATTTCAGTCATGCTTCAGTCAAGTATGGATGGTTATCTGTTAGTCTGTCCGTCTCTACTTGTGTTTCTAAAAAAAATGTGCTTGATTTTTGAAGCAACCTTTCTCTCCCCTTAAAATTTTGTCGTAAAAAGTTATATTTAGACACAGCTACCGCTCAAAAACCCTCTCCTCCATAATAGTAACTTTGAACACCTGTTCCCAAGGTCGTGTTTTTGTGTGCAAATTGTGACACTTTTAGATTCAATATAGTCTAGCGATGATGTGAACTACACTGTCTTTTGTCATTATCTTCAATATTATCTATCCGTTTGTAAAATTAAGATCATATTATTTCATTGCTCAGAATAGGCCATCCGGCCAGCTAATTTTTATATTCCTAACATTAATATTAAGAAAAATTACTTTTTAAATTTTTGTAATTTTCCTACCATCCGCGTTCTGCCGCTCAATTCAAATCAAGGCTTGGTATCGCAAAACGTCCAATTCCGTACCTCGTGTCAATTTGGGGGACGTGAATTTTTACTTTCCTCCATCCCCCCCCCCCATTGCGTCTCCTTAGCCTTTCCAGTCATATTTTTTTTCTTTTGATCCGCCGTTCCCCTCCTGTCTAGCAAGTCAATTTTATGGAGGGTGATGACCCGCGGTCTAGGCGATCATGTACATCAGCAGCCTACGCATTATGTTTTTATCCTTAAATGTTATCTTTTGAGTATTTTACCGTTGTATCTCTGTCAATTTCACTACACATCTCCCCACTTGAAAACATGCCTATGGCAAGTTCCAAAACCAGCGATACACATAGGTAAAATTACTCCTCACGTCTGCCACTACTCTAATTTTGATCACAGGGGTGCCGACTGAGGAAATCTGCACCGACATTCAATTTGCCTGGGATATATTGGATACTGAACTGATAAGGTTGAAGCAATAAAGACCACCTCAGCAATCTTGCGTTTTCATGCTTAGCCTGAGACAAGAACACGAGAGGCTGATGATCCGTCTCCACCACAAAAGTCCTACCATACAGATAGATTTGAAACTTTTTTATTGCCCAGATTAATGCTAAACATTCTTTTTCGCTTGTGGAGTATCCTTGTTCCGCCTTATTCAATTTGCGGCTTGCATAAGCGACTGGTTTAAGTTCCCCATCAGGTGAAGATGATCTTTGCAACAAAGCCCCTCCTAGTCCTACATTACTTGCATCGGTTCTTAAGACAAAGTCCTGTGTCAAATCAGGCAGTTTGAGAATAGGCTTGCTAGTGAGTTTTTCTTTTAACTCTTGGAACGCTAGTTCACATTGTGCAGTCCAAATAATTTTATCTGGAAGTCCCTTGCGAGTCAGATCAGTCAGAGGAGCACAAATAGCGTTAAAATTCTTGATGTATTTCTGATAAAATCCGCATAACGACACGAATGATCGCACGTCCTTCTTTGTTTGCGGCCTAGGTGCTCTCTGCAGTTTTTCCAAGTTCTTAGGATCAGGGGTCATATTACCCTGATATACAGTGTGCCCCAAGAATTCCAACTCTTTGCATCCAATACAACATTTTGTTGGCCTAGCAGTTAAGTTCGCCTCCCGAAGTCTATCAAACAACATCTCCAGAGCTTCAATGTGTTCTTCAAATGTCTCTGTGGCGACGAGAATATCATCCATGAAATTTGTGATACATGGGTTATTCAGGGGGTCCAACAATTTTCGCATCATCCTTGAAAACACACTCGGAGCATTTTTCAGTCCGAATGGTAGCATATTGAATTCATAATGTCCATCCGAAGTGCTAAAAGCCAAATAAGGTCTCACTTCAGGCTTCACTGGGATCTGGTAATAGCCTTTACTAAGATCCACTTTTGAAAAGTATTTTGCCTTGTTCAGTCTGGCAAATAGCTGTTTTGTGTCTGGTAATGGATCCACTTGTCCTTCTGTGACAGCATTCAGTTTCCTGTAATCTATGCACAGTCTGTGTTCCCCAGACGGTTTTCTCAACAAAACGACACTAGAACTAAAAGATGATTCACTGTGCGAAATAATCCCCTCCTTCAACAAATACTCTATTTCTTCCTTCAATGCCTTCTCCTTCGCGAACGGAATAGAATAGGCTCTCATACAGATTGGGTTTGAGTCTACCAGTTTCATGTCATACTGTAGCAAATTTGTATGGCCTGGTTTATCTGTTAATACATCTGTATGTTCCTCCAGAACCTGTTGAACTCTCTCCCTCTGATTTTTAGTCAGGTGCTTACTGACTTTTACCTGTGCTGCGGTTTCACAAGGATGTAATGGGTATTCATGTGAGGTGAGTGGTTCCTTTTGCATCTGGGTTGCAATAGCTAAGGTCAATAAGGGGGTGCTTTCCTGGAGTGGTCTGTCCAGATACTTCTTTAGCAGGTTTACATGATAAACTTTTTCCTTCCCCTTTTTGTCAATTTTATAGTTTGTTCTAGACACCTTCTCTAGAACCGTATATGGACCTTGCCAACCAATTTGTAATTTATTCTGGCTTCCCGGTAGTAGAAGCAGCACCTTCTCTCCGACTGCCAGTTCCCTGTCCTTTGCCTTCCTATTAAAATATGCTGCATGTTTCTTCCTGGCTTGTTTCAAATTATCATTTGCCAGTTTCCATCCAGCTTTCAAACGAGTGGTCAGTTCGTTCACGTATTGATACGATGAGGTAACAGTCTCTTCCGCCTTCTCATCTGTCCAGGTCCTTAATAGAGCTTCTAAAGGCCCTTTTATTGGCCTCCCAAATAGCAGAGTTGCGGGAGCCATCCCGGTTGAACTATGTGGTACCTCCCGGTACGCAAACAATGCGGCGGGCAGGAATTGATCCCACAGATCCGGTTTTTCGTGTGCCAGCTTTCTCAGGATAGAAATGAGAGTCCCGTTGAACCTCTCTACCTGGCCGTTCCCTTGTGGATGGTACGGACTACAATGAAAGTGTCTGGCTTGAAATAGCTTAAAAACTTCTTCCGTTAGTTTCCCCTTGAACTGAGATCCATTATCCGTCAAGATTTGATGCGGGAATCCTAATCGGGTAAATATTGTAAGTAGTGCCTCTGCTACATGTTTTGAATCAATTGATGGCAGGGCTACCGCCTCTCCCCACATAGAACAAGTGTCCACCAGAGTAAGGATGTAACTGTTTCCTCCTCTTGGTCCGAGTGAGAGGTCCTACAATATCCACTGCAACCCTCTCAAAAGGTGTTCCCACTATGGGCATTTCCCCTAGAGTTGCAGGAGCAGTCCAGTGCTTTGGAGCTACCCTTTGACATTCTGGGCAGGATTTGACATATCTTTTTATATCCTCCGTTATCCCTGGCCAGAAGTAATGACAAGCTATACGCTGTCCTGTGGCGCTGATCCCCATGTGACCACTGAAGGGGATTGCATGTCCGAGTTCCATCACTTTCTCTCTATATGCAATGGGAAGAACCAGCTGGTTGTGACCATTTGTTCCAGTTCCGGCCTTCCTGTATAAGAGTTTGTTCTTCATGAAATATTCCCCCTTGCTCGGAGGTGTGTGGCATTTGGGCAATTTTTTAAAACAGGGCTTGAGTGTCCTATCCTCAGCCTGCGCCTTCCTCATCTCCTCTGGATGAGCATTTATAGGTTCACCTTCTTCCTCCTCTTCTGTGACCTGGTCTGCACTGTCGCCATGATCACAGGTTTCTCGGGATTCCCCAAGAAAACGTATCTACACCCCAATATCAGAGGGTAGATTGGTTCATCTATCACTGCTGCTCTGATTTCTCCTTCCACATAGCGAGTTTTCACCGTTATCCTTGCGATGGGAAGTGTCATGAGTGGTATGTCCTTAGTCGCCCCTTGTATTTCCACTGTTTCTGTGGTATACTGACTTGGGTCCACTAGGCTAGACTTCACAACTGAATCATAATCCAAACCTGTATCATAAAGGCACCTTATGGTGACCCCATTACAAATAACATCCTCACAAACTGGGGGGTGATAAGGTTCCTGTTGTCCCTTAGGATTAACCTTTAATCTTTGCGTCCCCGACTTCATTGCAGCAATGTTTGAAGGTTTCCTTCTACAAAATTCGGTGTTATGGTTATCCTTCTTGCACCATTTGCACCATCTTTTTCCTTGGTTCAACGGTTTTCTTTCATTGAACTTTTGGTCATTGAACTGTGAGTTTCTGTCGCGATAGTCATTTCTTGGCCGCTCAAAATTTGTCCTACCCTTATATCCCTGCTCTCTATTATCAAATTTATTAAATTGCTGTGGAGCTTTAAAATTGTCTATGTGCTTCTTCTTAGCACCACTTACCTCTGCCTGAGCTGCCTGATACCTCTCAGCAACATTTAAAATTTCCCCCAACTTCTCTGCACCTTGTTCCATGAGAAATTTTCTCATGTCTGGAGCCATGGACTCTCTCAATTGCTCAATCATGATCATTTCTTTAAGATCTTGGGTCTTCCCCAGAGCCGTCCATTTCTCCAAATAGGTTTCTAGTCTGGCAGAGAATTGGTGGTATGTCTCCCCAGACAACAGTTTGGCATTTCTAAATCTCTTACGATAAAATTCACCATTCTTCTCGTACCTTAATAACAAAGCCTGCTTTAACATGTCATAATTGTCTTGGTCTTCCCTGTTCATTTTGGCAAATACTTCATAAGAAGCACCCCTCAATCCCTGTGATAGCTTTAAACTCCACCTCTCTCTCTCTAACCCATATGTAGTAGCTAATAACTCAAAACGTCCCAGGTACCCCTCTATGTCATCGTCTTTCTCAACAAAATGGTCTAAATGAAACCCCATAGCTGAGTTTGAGGCTCCCATACTGGGCGTAGCATCTGAGGCAAAAGGGCTGGCACCATTTTCAGGGGCCGGGCCTTGTAATTCCAGCTCCCTTAGTCGTAATTCGTGCTCCCTCTGCAACCTTCTATCTTCAGCCTCCCTTTCGGCCTTTTTATCTTCTGCCTCCCTTTCGGCCTTTTTATCTTCTGCCTCCCTTTCGGCCTTTTTATCTTCTGCCTCCCTTTGCTGTCGTTTTTCTTCTGCCTCCCTTTCGGCAGTCAGCCTTTTTTCTTCTGCCTCAATCTGCAGCCTCTTAATTTCTCTATCAGCCTCAATTTGTAACCTCTTCTCTTCAGCTACCTTTCTATCTTCCCTTTCAATATATTTATCACATTCAGTCGTTACGTATTGAATTAAAATTTGACCATCCATCCCCATCTCCTTCGCAGTGAGCACAGCAGCTGATCTAAACTTTGCTAGCTCAGCCATACTTTTCAGACAATATAATAATATACAAGCTAAGTACTTCTTATGACTATAATCTAACTAATTCTAACTAACCAGTTAACTAATTAATTATTACTGGCTGTGAAGATTCACCAACTTTTATCTGCAGGGACACTTTTAATTTTAAAGGAAATTTTACAATTTATTTCCCTACTTTTATTTCTCCCACCAGGAGATCCTAATATTACTGTTGGGCTAATTATCCCTGGACAAGACCCCAATTTATGTAGTGGTGTTGATGGTATTGTATGATGGTGTTATTACTACATGTACATTGTATGAGGCCAGCTGTGAAGGCTCCTGAGATAAAATGTAGTTGAGAATTGTCAGAAGGCCTTTCTTGCTACCACTACGACCTCACACTTAATTTTTTTTTTTTCTTAATGAATGTAGCTACGTAAAGTGTCTAGGGTTATGATGTGTACTGTGGTGTGATAGTTATAAATATACCCATAGATATTTAACAAGACTAATAAGATTAACAAGTGTTAAAATACACTGAACTAACTCACGTGTGTAAAGTTTTTTTGATATAATTATATTACATTTATTTGTTCTGGATCAAGTTTTATTTTGACCAGAACTGGTTTTAAAAGAAGGATTTAAAATTTATGAAAATTATGCATGGAATGTTACATAATAAATGCCAAAAGTGTACATATTTAAGTACTAGAATAGTTAGTTTTATTAAAATGTTCGAATAGTCATCTCTTTGGGAGGATAGTTACTGTTTGTGCTGTTGGGGTGGCCTCATCACACCTGTCTATATTGACTACACAGTGTCCAGAAAAAGGTGGGAATTTTTATGGGGATATTAGTCACTACCAATAGTTGGTGAATGTCCAGCAGACCAGAGGCTCACTCATCTTTTTGTAGCTCTGGTGCTGAAAACTTGCGGTCCCACCTCTCCGTGCTGGCGGGCAATAATGGTGGTCTCTGTCACAAGAACTGCACAGATACACTCGAGTAAAGTCACCCACCGAATAGACTCTGCTTTGTTGTCGATAGAAAACTCACAGCTCTGCAATCAAAGTATGGGCTATGTGTCAAAATCTATTCTATACCCACGTCTGGACACCACACTGACACAACAACCACATTATACAGACAGGTCAGATCTCTCTGACCAAACAGCACAGTTACCATGGTGGGTTTACATCCGATAGATCCTCCCAGACTATAGATTCTGAAAAAATAATTATTAGTTGTCGGCCCTAAAAGAAGATAGGTAATCTGTTTCAACGCTTGATATATCTTGCATAATCCTTGCTGTAGTTTATGTACCTTGTTAGTCCCTAGACCCTGACTTGGGCGGGGGGTCTAGAGCAAAATCCCTACTTGTTTGTAAGGCTAGATTATGATATGGCAGTATCAAATCACTCGAACATGAAACAATATTCAAAATATATAAAGAAATAATTTCAATCTTACCAGATTATGAATAATTAACACAGAAGTGCTAGCAAAACTCAGCTGAGCTGCTGGCTATAGTATGGCGTCCCTAAATTTATTCACTGTCTTTCATATGGGAAGACACCACACTTTAAAATCTGTGTCTAACACTGAACAATTATTGAAGAATGACCCCAAATGCGCTCTGAGCGCTAATGATATGATTGTCTGTGGCCAATCACTGCCTAGTTGTACTTTAAATTTCAAATTTCTACACTAAAGTCATTTCAGTCATGCTTCAGTCAAGTATGGATGGTTATCTGTTAGTCTGTCCGTCTCTACTTGTGTTTCTAAAAAAAATGTGCTTGATTTTTGAAGCAACCTTTCTCTCCCCTTAAAATTTTGTCGTAAAAAGTTATATTTAGACACAGCTACCGCTCAAAAACCCTCTCCTCCATAATAGTAACTTTGAACACCTGTTCCCAAGGTCGTGTTTTTGTGTGCAAATTGTGACACTTTTAGATTCAATATAGTCTAGCGATGATGTGAACTACACTGTCTTTTGTCATTATCTTCAATATTATCTATCCGTTTGTAAAATTAAGATCATATTATTTCATTGCTCAGAATAGGCCATCCGGCCAGCTAATTTTTATATTCCTAACATTAATATTAAGAAAAATTACTTTTTAAATTTTTGTAATTTTCCTACCATCCGCGTTCTGCCGCTCAATTCAAATCAAGGCTTGGTATCGCAAAACGTCCAATTCCGTACCTCGTGTCAATTTGGGGGACGTGAATTTTTACTTTCCTCCACCCCCCATTGCGTCTCCTTAGCCTTTCCAGTCATATTTTTTTTTCTTTTGATCCGCCGTTCCCCTCCTGTCTAGCAAGTCAATTTTATGGAGGGTGATGACCCGCGGTCTAGGCGATCATGTACATCAGCAGCCTACGCATTATGTTTTTATCCTTAAATGTTATCTTTTGAGTATTTTACCGTTGTATCTCTGTCAATTTCACTACAAAAGCATAGCTGTTCTTGTGATGGCATCAGGGTCTCTTCTGAGGACATGACCAACCCAGCTCCAGCGTCCTGCCCCACCGTCTGGTGTTACTATGCTTCCTAGGTATGTGAAGGTATCTGTCTGTACCAGCTGCTGATTCCTTACTGATATGGGCTCAGGGTTGCTCACATTGAGCGTCATGACCTCAGACTTCTTTAAATTGATGTTCAAGCCCACCTGCTGGCTAAATTCATTAAGTCTGTCCGTTTTTTCCTGGATGTGTTGATGTGAATGTGCCAGCAGTGCAATGTCATCTGCATATTCCAGATCTTCCAATGTAGAAAATGTAGTCCATCTTATTCCTCTTGGACTGCCCTCTGTTGTCTGGCGCATCACCCAGTCTATGACTGTTAAAAATAGAGTGGTTGATAAGGGGCATCCCTGTCGTACTCCTGTCTTCACCTCGAAGGTTAGGTTGCTCTGCCCAACACTACACTTAAAGTTGGCATAGAGGCTTTTTATGATTGACACTATGCAGCTTGGAATTCCATAAGCCCTCAGTATTTTCCATAAACTGTCCCTATGTATGCTGTCAAAAGCCTTTTCAAAATCAACAAAATTTATGTAAAGCTGTCTTTGCCATTCTGAGCACTGCTCTATAATGTTCCTGAGAGTGAATATATGGTCTACACATCTTCTGTTCTTTCTAAATCCTGCTTGTTCTTTCCTCAGTTTGTAGTCTACTGCCTTTGAAATTCTCTGTATAATTATCCTGCCTAGTATTTTGCTGGGAACTGAGAGAAGAGTGATTCCTCTCCAATTATTACAGTCTGAACGATCTCCCTTCTTGGGCAATTTGACAATTATTCCTTTGTTCCACTCTGATGGTGTTGTCCCCGTTTCCCACACTTGTGCAAATAGTGGTTCTAATAGTTCTGCTGCTAGCTCAGGGTCTGTCTTAAATAGCTCTGCATTTAAGTTATCATGGCCCGGAGCTTTACCGTTCTTTAACCCTTTGATTGCTGTGATGATTTCTTCTTTTCGTGGAATGTCTGTATTTACATCTAGATCGTTTTCAGCCTCAATTGTGTCTCTGGTATTTCCTTGTTCAGAGTTTCTCTGAAGTGCTCTGCCCATCTTGTTTCCTGTCCCTCTGCTGTCTTGATGAGATTTCCTTGCTTATCTCTTACTAGTTGAAAAAAAATTTAAAAAAAAAAACCACACACCCACACAAATAGTAATACGTCTTACAAGGAGAAGGACAAGAAAAACCTACGTTGCGGCCACAAGGCCTTCGTCAGGGACAGACAAACAAGAGACAGGAGGGAAAGAAAATGAGAATTAAGTAGAGAACATGAAACTATAAAAATGAGAGAAAAAAACTCCCTTAATATTAAGTTCAGTCACATGTGAAGCAAAGC
Organism: Oreohelix idahoensis; assembly: GCA_024509875.1. Lineage (NCBI taxonomy): Eukaryota > Metazoa > Mollusca > Gastropoda > Stylommatophora > Oreohelicidae > Oreohelix > Oreohelix idahoensis. The sequence continues at coordinate 64,776 of JAMPIV010004490.1, forward strand.
AGGATGGCTGCCACTAAACCGGAAAGAGGAAGTTGACAGTACATAAAGATAAGAAATAATAAAAACAAGGACTGGAAAAGAGTGAGAAAAAAGTAATCAATAAATAATAAATAAAATAAAATAAATAAATAAAATATAAATAAATAAATAATAATAATAAATAAATTTAAAACAAATAAATAAAGAAATAAAAACTAAATAAAGAAATAAATAAAATAAAAAATAATAAAGGAAAAAAAATAATTTAAAAAAAAAAAAAAAATTTTTTATATAAAATAAATAAACAAATTAAAAAAAAAAATAAAATAAAATAAAATAAATAAATAAATAAAATTATTAAATTAAAAAAATGGTAATTTAAAAAAAAAAAAAAAAAAAAAAAAAATAGGGTGATCGCATCAAAGTAGAAAGTCATAATACAACTGGGACTCGATAGAGAAAGGCGTCTCAGACAAAAGAATGTTGGGTATTCAAACCGTGTGGTTTGAGGCAACCCATAAGATGGATGAGGCGTTGTTCCTGGCGAAACCGACTGTTGGCGTCCGAGGAACAGTATCTGATGGCTGTCACCTGGATGTCAGTGGCACCGTGGTGGTCAGGGCCATTGAAGTGGATGGCCACAGGTGTGGAATTAAACTGAGAGATGTCATAGAGGTGTCTGCAGAATCGGTCGCCCAGTCGTGTGCCCGTTTGGCCGATGTACGTAATGGTGCAACGTTTGCATATAATAGCATAAATGACGTTGCGTGACTCACATGTGAAGCCATGGGTGATGGTGAACTTGGCGTTAGGGAACGAGACTGAACGTGTTTCGATTACATACTGACATGTCTTACATCGTGTACGGTTACATGGCTTGGTTCCAAAGTGGCCATCGTTGACGGTTTTCAGACGGCTGTGGACTAGGAGGTCCCTCAAATTTTTGTCCCGTCTATATGCCAGCAAGGGTGGCTCACTAAATGCTCCCCGCGCCACTGGGTCAGCTTGGAGGAGAGGTAGGTGGCGAAACAGGATCCTTTTGACAGCAGTGCTGTGAGGGTGATAGGTCATTATTAACTTGACTCTATCAGAGGAGGTATTTTGGCGGGGTTTGAGGGCCTCTACACGTGAGATAGGGAGAACACGTTCTAAGGCAGAGGTAAGAACATCTTCTGGATACTGTCTGTTACGGAAGAAGTCCAACATTTCTTGTGCTCGGCATAGAAAGTTGTCATCATCTTGGCATAACCGACGGAGGCGGAGAAGTTGTGAGAAAGGCAAGGAGTCCCGACAAGCCGGAGGATGAGAGGAAGTATAAAGGAGGTAACTGTGTGCATCGGTGGGTTTGTAGTACACCGAAGTGGTGAGGTGGGGCGGAGTGATAGTGACAACAATGTCAAGGAAATTAACAGAGACAGTGGAGATGTGAGAGGTGAATTGGATCGCAGGGTGGAAGTTGTTAATGAAGTTAATGAACCTAGATAGGTCAACCTCTGGCATATCGGTGAGACCTATGCCATCATCGATGTATCTATGATACATCAATGGAAACGGTCCAGGATACTGCTGCCACACCTGATACTCCAGGTAGCCCATGAAGAGGCAGGCATAACTGGGACCCATCTTGGTGCCCATGGCAACTCCACTTATTTGGTCAAAGAACTGTCCATTGAACTCAAAGGAATTGAGTCGAAGGACCAGTTCTGCAAGGCGCAGGAGAGTCTCTGTATCGATAGAGGGGTGCGTGCGCTGGTCCAGGAAAAACCGGAGAGCTCGGAGACCATCAGAGTGAGGAATGGAAGTGTAAAGTGAGCAAACATCTAACAGAAATAAACGGTAAGTACGGTCTGGAGAAAGCTGAATAGAGGAAAAAGTAGTAAGAGCATGGTTTGTGTCCTTTAAGAAGGAAGGAAGCTGCTCTACAATAGGCTGGAAGATGCCGTCGAGGAAGTCTGATATACGTTCGGTAGGGCAGGCACACGCAGAGACAATGGGTCTCCCAGGGTTGGAGGGTTTATGAATTTTGGGAAGCATATAAAACACAGGCTTACCCAGACCACTATTGTCAATACGGAGATGAGAAGCGCTAGAAGGTAAGGACTTGTTGGCAATAAGACTTTTGATGGTGTCATGGACCAGACGATTGTTGAGGACTGTCGCATCATTGTCACGGCGCTGGTAGAAGGAGCTGTTGGTGAGCTGCTTATTACCTTCTTGGAGGTACAGGTCCTTGCGCCATACCACAATGGCACCTCCTTTGTCAGCCGGTTTGATAACAATGTCATCTCTGCGGCGGAGCTTAGTAAGGGCATGAGACTCATCAGAAGAAAGGTTTGAATAACGCAGGCGTTGAGGTTGGAGCTGCTGAATGTCGTGGAGGGTATTCTGAATATATAAATCCAGAGCGTGGGAAGCCCCAGGAGAGGGTGTAAAATGTTTATTCTTGGGAGGAGCAAAGCGTGCAAAGGCATCATCTGATTCAGCCTGCGATCTCTGAGGACCATCACTGTTGCGGAAATGGAGCTGAAGTCGCAGACGGCGATGAAACCGATGGACATCTTGGAGGAGATTGTACTGATCAGAGGATGGTTGGAAAGGGACAAAGTGCAAGCCCTTGCTGAGGACTGAAAGCTCTCCCTCAGAGAGGACAAGATCTTACTAATGTAATATTGTTTGCACCTTGTTTTCCGCTGATGAATTTAGTTATTTTGTATACTGTGCTTTGTTCATTTCTCAGTGCTGCCTCTTCTGCCTGTTTTGCAAGATCATCTAGGAAATTCCTTTTGTTGGCTCGGGTTTGGCGTTTAACTTCCCTGTCCAGTTGACTGAACTGTTCGCTATATAGTTGCTTTAACCTGGGGGACTTCGCTTCTGTTTTCTTTCTTTTCATTTCCTTTCTCATCTTTATGGTGTTTAGTGTTTCTGGTGTTATCCAGTCTTGCTTCTTCCTTTCCTGGAATCCTAAGCATGATTTGCTACTTTCCTTATATATTGTTGAAATGGTGTTGAAATTCTGGTCTATATCATCAGTCAATGTCTTTTCCTGGCTTTTGGCAAATTGATATCGTTTCTTAATGTCGGCCGCAAAAGCTTTTCTGGTAAGGGGGTCCTTCAATTTGCTGATGTCAAACCTTTTCTGTGTAGTTACAGTTGGTCCAGCCCTTCTTAGTTTCACTTTCAGTTTTGCTACTACTAAATGGTGATCGCTTCCCACATCTGCACCTCTTCTTACCTTCACATCTTGTAATGCATGTCTCTATCTACCGTTAACCATGATGTGGTCTATCTGGTTTCTGTCCCGACCATTTGGTGATTCCCATGTTAACTTGTGAATTTCCTTATGTGGGAAAAGTGTTCCTCCAATGATCAGGTTGTTAATGCTACACAAACTTATTAGCTTATCCCCATTTTCGTTTGCTATTCCGCTGCCGCATTTCCCCATTGTTCTTTCATTATATGTATTGTGTGTACCAACTTTCGCATTGAGGTCTCCCATTACTATAACAAGATCATATCTAGGTGTGTCCTCCATTTCTTTCTGCAGTTGTTGATAGAATTCATCCTTGACCTCCTCATCGCTATCATTCGTTGGTGCGTAGCATTGTATTATTGTAGTGTTGGTGAATCTCCCTCTCAATCTCAATCGTATCAGTCTGTTGTTGATGGGTTTCCATTCCAGTAATGTCCTTTCTATCCCTTTCTGTAGAATAATGGCTACGCCTTCACTGTGCTGTCCATCCTCTCTTCCAGAGTAAAGTACTGTTTCTCCTGTTGCTGTTTTAACTTTTCCTGCCCCTGTCCATCTGCTCTCGCTTATCCCCAGGATGTGTAACCTATAGTTTCTCATTTCTGCCGTGACCTGTCTTAGTTTACCTGTCTCGTACATTGTCCTGACATTCCAAAATCCTACTCTTGTATCCTGTTTTGCGGTCAGGACATCAGTTTTCATGTCAGTGGCTTCCTTTCGGCTTTCACCACTGACAGTCATACGAGCCACAGACTCCGAATGTCCATCCCGCAGCAAAGTTTGTTCATTTGATGTTGTTTCCGTAACTTCATTATTTTTTTTACATAGACAGGGGTGTCAGTCCTATGCTAAAACCCCCAACCTGGAGGACCAGGGTACCAGCTTTTGTCTGACCCCTACCCTATTGTTGCAGCTGTTTTATTCTCGTTATCACAGAGTTCTACATATCGTGTTAGATATGTTAAAGAAAACGGGTTTCCCTTCCTGAATGTATGTGCAAGATAACGCAGAAGAAATGATAAATGTAAACAGCGATAAGAGAGTGTGTGTGAAAAGGTGATTCAGTAAAACAAAATTTAGGGAAGGGATAATGTTTGTTGGATATAACCGTAGAAAGGGGTTGGAGAGGCAGAGGTATGACGTCAACCTCGAATTCTAGAGGTACCGGGTTCGATTCCCAGTAGAGGGAATATAATTTATGGAATTTATTTTTCAGAACCAGTGGTCCTAATGATGTCATACTCCTCTCCCTGGTCTCCTAGGTTGTGAGATCGGATGTCTATCCTTCTCGGATAAGGGCAAAAAAATAGGAGGTCCCGTGTGTAAGTTGCGCACGTTAAAAATCCCACGGTAGTTGGAAATCGTAAATAGCAGGCCATTAAGGCCGCTACCCTGGCAAAATGTAAAAATTAGGAAGCTACCCACAACAAAAATATTTATAGAATGTGTAATTCCTGTATTACATAAATAAATTCTTGCCGCTGCTATGGAGTTCGTGCACTGTGCTGAGATCCTCGTGTGATCTAAGAGAGGAGATCGGAGCACTGATGGAATTGTCCGTGTGCAATAAAAATAGGCCTTAAAACCAAACCAAACCAAACCGTGGAAAGAATTAATGCTAAAGGTAGCAAATCAAGACAATGAATAAAGCAAAAAAGTTTAGAAGAGAATTCCATAATTATAAGTGATAGATCGAATATTTGGGCAACTTTGGAACTTACAAGTAAACCCGTATATTTAAATACAAAGACTGGAAACTTAAAAGGACCAGGACATATCGAAGTATTTGGGAAACTTTAAACCTTAAAAAAGTAAGCCCTCATTTATAAATACAAGACTGGAATCCTAAGGAATCAGATCACCCGTGATAAGAGGAATCCATTACCATAATTCCCGCCGTAAGGTACTTCGGTATGTCGGTCTGTCACACTTTGCACACCGTCATTTGCGCATTTTATTCTATTTTCGATTGAGTACATTAACTTTCGAGCATAGCTAAGGGGGTGCAATTGTGGTTGAAAGTTAAACAATGATTGAATTGTTTCCCCTTATATGTACCTTCGCGAAAATAGAAAAAGTGTGACGGTGTGCATTAAATCAACAGACAATCAGGATACTCTTCTGTCCAGTTTCATTCGGGAAACGGATTTAACTCATCATTTTTCTTAAAAATAACCTTAAAATGTAAGTTTCTGATTGTTTCTTCAAGACAAAAATGTTTTTTTTAAGTATTGCAGACTTATTATTATGAATCAAAATGATAAGATGGCTAAAAGGAAGAGACGATCGCGTCATTCACAGCGAGCAAGCGAGACTATAGAAGAAGCAGCAATGAAATACGTGTAACAGAAACAACACACTATAATTAAAAACCTACCAATTTTGGCGGGATGTTACTAGTACATAATATTTCCAGACAAAGTGATTCGCAGAACACTTGTCATAAGAGGAATAAAAAATTTCTAGGCCAAGTGATTCGAATGCATATAACCTAAAATGCTTGCGTCCATTCTACACTGTGCGAGGAGATTTCTTTTCTCTTTTTTTTCCTTAACCAGCAGCACTTGGGCTTTCAGCCCTTCGGCCCAATGACATGTCATTGCGAGGCTGGGGAACCTGAGGACTGTCCTTCCAACCCGGTCAGGAGCTTCGCTCCTTCCCATCCACAGAGGGTTTATCACAGGAGCCGTTCAGGCTATTCAGTCAAATTTCCGGCCGTAAACATTTCTTCAAACGCCGACGCCCGGGTTTGAACCATGAACACCTGGTCGCCAGTACAACGCCGAAGCCATTACACCAGCGCGGCTCCCAAAAAAGTTCCAGGAATAGTCGACTCATGATTGAATGAGTGATTATGTCATGGAGATTATAGTTTTAAAAGTTGGTAGTGACCTTGTTTAACATCTATGCAGAAAATATAATGAGAAATGTTCGGAGTGACCAAGAATGTGAAAATTGCGATCCGTTCACAATTGGTGGAAATGCGATCCCAGAACTCAGGTACGCAGATGACACAGTTATTCTTTCAAACAGTGCCAAGGGACTAGAACAGTTAATCCTGTATGTCAAAAGAAACAATGAGGATCAGAACCTTTTTCTAAACACAAAAAAAAAAACAAAGAAAAAACATAGATAATGTCCACTGATAAAACAAGATGCCAACCAAAAATTACCATCAATGATCAGGAAATTGAAAATGTCACAATTTTTGAATATCTTGGCTCCATAATTAACAACAATGGAGGCTGCTCAAAAGAGGTCAGAAGGAGACTGGCCATAGCAATGCAGAGGTTAAATAAAATGAAGAACCTATGGGATAACACCAGCAAATTAATAAAAGTAAAACTTCTGAGAACGTGCATTTTTCCGGTAGTAACGTATGGATATGAATCATGGACCATTACTCAAACATTAAAGAAAAAAATCGAATCTTTCGAAGCAAAGTGTTACAGAAAAATTCTCAGAATATCTTGGACCAAGAAGAAGAAAAATATAGACAACCTACACGACCTGAACATCGAGGAAAACTGGCTCATAAACAATATCCTGTCCCAGAAACTGAAATACTTTGGCCACATTAAACGTCATAATGGCTTAGAGAGAGCAGTGATGGAGGGTATGGTACCTGGAAGGCGAGGCAGGGGCCGACCAAGACGACGGTGGTCACAGGACATTAAAGACACCTTGAATATGACAATGGAGGAGGCAGAAAGGCTGGCTAGAGATCGAGAGTCTTTCAGGCGGGATGTGATGAGAGCGAATTTCTGCAAAGGACATGCTACATGATGATGAGTGACCTTGAGGAAACGACATGGCTGATGTAACCTTCACATGAACTCTCGAACAGAAGTTACAGAAGTTTCTTTGTGTGGTGTGCACGTAGCATCGTCGGAGTTGAAAATGTCCTTGATTGAACAACGTACAAATGTCAAATTTTGTGTTTTGCTTGAGAAGTCACCCTCAGAGACAGTAACCGTTCTTAATAAAGCATATGGTGATACCGCAATGAAGAAATCGCAAGTTTTTGAGTGGCACAAGCGTTTCCGTGAATGTCGTATTAGTGTCGATGATGATCCACGTAGCGGATGACCGCCTACCTCGATAAACAATGAAAACATTGAGCGTGTTTGGAACGTTGTTCGTGTTGGGACCAGAAGACGCAGCAATAGAGACCGCAGTCAGCGACTCATAGCTTGACTGCCTGCGTCAGGACCAGCGAACCAGAGCTGGTCAAGACCGTGCTCCACCTCCACGTGGTGGTCCTGGAAACAGTCTGCAGCAGTGCAGGCTGGCTGAGCGAGCACGGATCGCAGTGGGAAGGCAAACCCGGTCCTAAAAATGCCGTGCAGAAGTCGGATGTGTCGACCGAAAGGTGCAGATATCACAGCTACGTTGTAAACAAACACAACGCAACCACCGTCCTTTTCAGGGCGAACGAGGAAGAAGAAGAAGAAGTTCGTGTTGACAGAAGACTTAGTGTAGAGAAAATAGCCTCAGAAGTTGGAATATCAGTTGGAAGTTGCCTCAGTATTCTCCACAATGAACTGCATTTGCACCGTGTTTGTCAACACATGGTTTCCAAAATGTTATCTCCTGAACAGAAAGAAACGAGATTGAAACTGACAGGAGACCTAATCAATGTGGCGGATCAAGATAGCAATTTTCTCGACAACATAATCACAGGAGACGAGACGTTGTGTTTTTTGTACGATCCTCAGACAAAACGTCAGTCCTCTGAATGGAAATCACCCTCATCTCCCCGGACACAGAAATTTCGTTTGGACAAGAGCAAAGGAAAAGTTATGTTGGAAGTTTGTTTTATTCCCATAGTATTGTCTACCATGAATTCATTCATGAAGGCCGAACGGTTAACAAGGAAATGTACGTTGATATTCTCCGTCGTCTAAGAGATGCAATCAGAAGGAAACGCCCAGAAAAATGGAGAACAAACAGTTGGGGTAGGTTCTGCTGCATGACAATACGCCAGCACATCGATCCCTATGTTGCTGAGTTATTTGCCGGTTGAAGATCATGTGCTGAGTATAGTTATTTTAGTGATTTCTTGTTCATCGTGCTTGTTTTATCATTACGCGAATTAGGGTGAAGCGTTCATACAACTCAGTAGCATGGTATGAAGAAGTAACATGTAATACTTGAACTCAGCAACATTAATGAAGTAATTAATGCCTTCAGGTTGAGTCCGTAATATTTAATCACATGTACACACAGGATGATCATTTCAAATATGAGCAGAACATAAGTCCGTATAAGTCATGCATAAATTAATCAATAACGTAGACTGCTGGTTTACGTGTCAATGTCCGTTTAAGGATACAATGCAGTATTGTCGTCAGAACATCACAGCTATATGCACGCGCAGATAGACATGGCTACCTGCCGACAGTGAGACTGCGAGTCTGAATATTTCATACGGATTGGACGATTATTCTCCTCCTTCTGAGGATTCTAGTTAAACACTAACCTCCATAAGTTTCCTCTCATATAGAGTTCTAGGACTGACCCTGGTCCATCATAAATGCACATATAAATGGCTATATCATGCCATTGAATTGGAAGGTTAGAAAACGCAGCTATTCAGCTTGGCGGTCAAGTAACAAAGGGTAGCGTCTCCTAGTTACCGACTGTGACCCAAACAACGCTAGACACGTCATAATCGATCGTGTATGGAGCGTTCAATAATTGAAACATCTATCGTAATATATTAAATGTCTTAACCTTTACAATTGCACGTCTGCTAACCTTTAGCAGACGGCGTTAATAACATATACCGTAACAATTCCCTGTACACCGGGGAAAAAAAAAATCGATAGATTTTTTTTCAAGATCTATCCGACTTAACAATTTTTCAAAAAAATTTAACACAATTGTGACATATGGCCGACGATGTTCTGAGTAGAACCGTGTCGCGGTCATGTCAACTAACTATTTGTCATAGTCATCTAACATTAATCATATTATATATCAATATTATGCATATTATTATATCAACTAAATAAAATGTCTAATGTCAATAGTGAATGATAGAATTAAATTAAAGTAAGGTCTGTCGTATTAGTATGTCATATAGGAATTAATTTGACTAATTAAAATTAAATTAATTAATTAAACTAAGAGTTAAATTATTAAGATTCTAATGTAACGCGATGTTATGAGAGAAGAAAAGACAAATAAGTGAGAAGAAATAGAAAGAAATTCGAATATAAGTTTAACTTAATTGTGTGTGTTAAGTGTTAGTGAATAATAACTATCTAATTTAACTAACTAAATAACGTATAGGTACATTAAAAAAAAAAATATTAATCTAATACTTGTGTGAGATTTATTTTCTCTTTTCATAATTTCTTCTTTTCATATTTCGTTTTTTTTTTTTGTTTTTCATTTCATTTTTCTCACATTTCATTTTATTGATATTAATTCAATTAAGAAGTTAAGTTAACTAATTAATTAGTATAGGATATGATGATCCATCCGTAGTCCTGATCCTGATGAATTCTTTTAGACAAAGTGTTGAAACATTTACGTCGGACAGAAATGTCAATTATCCTAGGATCCAAGAATTAAGTGCACATAGGATAATAAGTTCGACTTGTCGTCAGATATTGTTCCATGATTGTTCAACGAATATTCATATATTGTGTATGGACGTTAGACGAAGTTTCAATGTCAATATGCATACCTTGATTGTCTTTAGTTCAATTCTGTGATGCATATAGTGTTTATAAATATTAAATTGAAGTCAAGGTTAGTTCCCTTATAGTTGATACTTCGTTCTATCCAATGTAGTGATGATTGACGTATTTTAGGAATGTCAATGTTGATTATTCGTCGTCAATAGGATTACGTGACAAAGCATCCGCCACAATGTTTTCAGTGCCAGGAATATGTTCAATGGAGAATTCAAATGGCTGCAGGATGATCGCGTATCTGGCGAGTTTTGGACTTTTGTGGTTTGATCTACGCAAAGATGCTACAGCACGCTGGTCAGTCTGTATGGTGAATGGAGCACCAAGCAAGAACTTCTCTAGTTTCGTGATTGCCCATATAAGTGATAAAAGTTCCTTGTCCACTGTGGAATACTTTGTTTCTGCCGGCTTTAGCTTTCTTGAAATATATAAGGTAGGATGTAGAACGCCATCATGGTTCTGGAGCAGGCATGCACCGATGCCGTAGTTACTAGCATCTGTTCGTAAGAAAAATCTTTTGGAAGCATCGGGAAGTCTTAAAATTGGTTCATGCGAAAACAAATTTATAATTTTGTTGAAAGTTTCATTGCATATACCAGTCCATGTCACCTTCACCGGCATGTCTTTTTTTAACAATGAAGACAATACAGCCGTGATGGATGACAAGTTTGGTATGAATCTACTGTAATATTGAACAAGTCCTAACAAACTCCTGACCTGTTTCTTCGTCTGAGGAACTGCTATGTTTAGAATTTTGGAGACCGTACTAGGTAACGTTCGGATATATCCCGCTCCAATGATATGTCCCAAAAAGGTTATCTCATTACACGCGATCTGCACCTTTGTAGGTTTAGCAGTTAGATGATAATTCCTTAGAGTGTCGAAAACATATCTAAGTCCCGAAACATGTTCCTCAAACGACGAACTAAACAAGCATATGTCGTCAATATATGTAATAACGTCTGGTCTACCTGATAAAATTTGTCGCATCAGGCGAATGAAGGTAGCTGGCGCATTAACAAGCCCAAAAGGCATCACATTCCACTGGTATAGACCTTGTGGAGTGGAAAATGCGGTGTAGTACTTAGCCTTTTCGGTCAGTGGTATCTGCCAATAACCTTTAGTTAAGTCTATCTTACTAAATATAGTTGCGTTGGATAGACGTGGCAGTAAGTCGTCGATAAGTGGATGTGGTTCGCTGTCAACTATAGTCTTAGCATTTAATTTTCTATAATCAACACATAGTCTGATGTTATTGTCCTTCTTCCGGACAATCACTAATGGAGAAGAGAATGGCGAATTACTAGTCTCAATGATTCCCAGAGACAACATCTGTTCAAGTTCCTTAGTAGTTTTAGCAAGGAAATGTAAAGGAACCGAATAGGGATGTACACGAATAGGTGTATCGTCATTGAGAGTAATGTCATGACTGATAGCCGATGTGCGACCCGGGACGTCGGTCAACACATCTGGATAAGATTGTAATAGATTAGCAATCTGTAGATGCTGTTGCGGTGTAACCGTTGAAGAAATGGTTACATCCCGCCAAGATTCAGTAGGTTGAACTACTGGTACCGGTAACGGTAACTGTACCTCAGGAAAAGAAGATTCTTCTTCCTGGATGACGGATAAGTTAGAATAATAACAAGTAGATACTGTGGTGTCATCTAGTTAATGAAAAATTGACTGTAAGTGTTCAGGACGTGTATGAAATTGCTTGAGCATGTTAATATGAAATATCTTTTTGTGTCCCTTGATATCTAAGACGTAATCAACGTCGGAAATTTTATCAATGACTTTGTAAGGACCATTCCAAGATATCAATAATTTATTGTTATTGTGAGGAAGTAACACATAAGCCTCATCGCCTGGGAATAATTGGCGTAATCGTCGAGACCTATTTTGTAGAGATCGAGCCTTAGCTTTTGCAGCCTCAGAAGAAGCTGTTGCCAACTGGCAAGACTCAATAATGTTCTTCCGAAGATTAATCACATACTCGTAAGATGACTGAGTGTCCTGAGTCATCTCCGCGTCAATTAATAAGTCTTTTATTAGTCCCATAGGACCTCTTGGGGGAGCACCAAAAACTAATTCAAAGGGAGAGAAGCCAGTTTGTTCATGCGGTACCTCCCGATAAGCAAATAGAACAGCTGGGAGTGCTCTGTCCCAGTCATGAGGGTGCTTAACAGTAACCTTATGTAGTAGTTGTTTAAGTGTACGGTTAAGTCTTTCAACTGCACCATTACTCATAGGATGATAAATACTACTTAAATTCCTATCAATGTTCCAGGTTTTCATGACTTCCTTCATGGTGTCAGATATAAACTGTGACCCATGGTCTGATAAAAGTTTTCTAGGAAACCCTATTCTAGAAAAGATGAGATGTAGTGCATCAGCTACATCTGTGGTAGTGGTGGTCTTTAATGGGATAGCTTCTGGCCATCGTGTGCACAAATCAATGCACGTAAGGACGAATCTATGTCCTCTGGCCGATGGTAGCAATGGACCAATAATATCTATGGCCATCTTGTCAAACGGTCTTACTGAGATATCGCAAGCCTGAATAGGCGCCGTGTGAAAAGCTCCACGTGCTTTCACTTCTTGGCATGTAGTACAGGAACGTACATACTGCGAAATATCTCTTGACACTCCTGGCCAAAAGAATGAAGACAGTACTCGAGATCGTGTTCGAGTATATCCCATATGTCCAGCACACTGTGAGTCATGCGCATGTTGAAGAATGTACCGTCTAAAAGTATACGGGACCATAACTTGTTGTTTCATTTGTGATTTGTCATTAAAACATCTAATCAATATGTCATTTTTAATAACAAAACAATGTTTGTTATTATTACCTGAGGATAGATTGTCAACTTTATCAACCAGCTTAAAAATTTTTTTTAAAGATTTATCCTCTTTTTGTTTAGTTGCAAATGTTTCCCTGTCAATAGGTGAATTGACTACAAACTCCTCTTGGTTGTCTGCATCCATCTTATTATCACTAACTTTCTCCATGAGTTGAGTCTGCGCTCTAGTCGTCACGGCGTTTCCAGTGCATAGGTTATGTTTCTCCCATTCTATGATCTCATCTGGAGTACAATCTTTACTGCCGTGTATACGACCAACCATCAGATCAGCAATAGGCTTTTTTAGCATACATACTTTTACATTCCCTGTGAAAAAGGGTGTTCTAATATGAACAATAGCTGTGGGGTAGAACTCAATAGTTCCACCAAATGTCATGCAGCGTACATATTCTCCTGTCGCACAGCTAGGATGTACCAGCGACTGACGTACACCAATCGTTGTGGATCCTGAATCTCTCAGCACTGAGACGACGGATCCATTAACGATTCCCCTGTTAAAAAATTAGTGAGCCTGTTCCATCGTTGACTGCAAGACCTACCTCTGGTGTAATATGTCCGCAGTTAAGCACTGTTTCTTTCGCCTTCTGAAAAATAAGATTGCATTGTTGGCAACTATTTGCCACATTATAATTAATAGCAAAACATGCAGCAGAAGACTGTGTTGTATTATCGTCAAGTGGGACCTGAGCTATAGGGGTAGTATTATTTGTAACTGCCGCCCCTGTATTATGGTTGTACTGAGATGATCCCCGAGAATGAGATCGATTACGAGTATAATTGTTAGAATTATCTCGTCGTCCTCTATAGTAACTATTATCTCGATGTCTCGAGCCATGATTATTACCATTCCAGTTATTGTTATTATTGGGGGTATGTGATCGATTATAATTAGTGTTATGTTGACTATTGTGGTAGTTTGTTTGAGGTGAATAATTTCTATCTCGTGATCTACCTCTGTTGAACTCATTTTTATTGTTGAAATCATTATTATGTCCCTTCTGAAAGTTAACATTGTGATTTCTTTGGAACCTACTTCTGTCTACACTGTGATGTCTTTGTTTGTTATTATGATTGTAGGCCATATTAGACGCCACAGGTAGAGGTTCTCTTAATGAAGAGTTAGAAATGTTCGCATTCGGATGTGCCGAACAGTAGTTTAAAGAAATTTTTTCCAACTCGTCAATAGTACCTGGTTTACGCTCCTGCAAATATGCAAAGAATGGTTGGCTAACGGAGTAGATAATTTGTCGTACCTTTGCCATCAACCCCGTAGTTAGTGCAAAATCTTTTGGAGATTCAGGTAAAATTCCCTTAAATTTCAACCTAATCGTTAAAAGCAAGGACTTAAGTTAGTTAAAGTGGGTAATTTAAAGTTGTAGAAATGTTTAGTTTTGGCTGGATGATGATCCATTTTGTGCGTTATTATTCTGGTTTGCATCAGCACTTTGTGCTTGTAATCTTGCTGTCTCCAATTTAATACGCGCCAATTCCATTTCTTGTTGTAAAATAATTTCCTCTCGTTTCAATTTATTCTCTTCTTCCTGTCTGGCAATTGCTCTTTGCTCTTCTCTTTCACGTTGAGCAATCTCTCTTAATCTATTTTCCTTGGCAATTTGCTTCATCTCACGTTCTGCTTCCTTTCTTTCACGTTCCTCCTCCTCTTTCTTTAATGCAACCTTTTGTTCCTCTTCCTCTTTCTTTAATGCAGCCTTTTGTTCCTCTTCCTCTTTCTTTAATGCAGCCTTTTTCTCTGCTTCTTTTCTTTCACGTTCCTCCATTTCTGCTTTATGTTTTTCCAGTTCTGCCTCAGCAAACTGACGAAGTTCTTGAGATTTATAACCATATTCTTTACCAATTTTAACGAAATGGTCTATAGTAAGCATTTTGACTTTTATCTGGTAAGTAATTATTGATAATTACTGATTAAAATAGTCAATAGTAGCTTCAGAGTAATTATTATACTTACTCAACTTAGGAATATTCAATATAAATAATCACAATAGTACTGAACTCTTATGTCTAAGTTCAACTAATAGACAATATTTTGTAACAATATTGTATCTAAGTACTAACTATATCATAAATAGTTATGATATCTGTTAACTATAATGTAATTACATCACACAATTAATCTTAATATCCAATAATGTTGGGCATGATTCCTAGTAATTATATTGTTCAATGTACTAAGTCACTCTCTTAGTACCAGAAAAGTATATTAAATAATATACAATGGGTCTGTTACCTCAAAGGTAGACTATAAGATTATTTTATTTGGTCAATATATATATTATATTATTATGCCCTAGGCATCTCTTATAAATTGTAGTGCTAATTTCTTGGACTATCACTGCATAATTATGCAATGTCCCATATTAACCTTAAATATCAGAAAAAATTAATTAAATTAAATTACAAGTGTATTATTGAATATAATATCATATTATTAATGTAGTATTTAATATATATCATGAGGACAAACAAAACAATGATGCAACTAAAGGGTACAAACAATGTCAAGACGCAAACAAGACATTTTCACAATTAAAAATGAATTTATGAACTAAATAAAACAAGCGGAAGTGTCACAAGCCAAATGAAGGGTCAAGGACTGACCCGAGGTCAACTTAATATACAAAGTACACACAAAAAAAATGAATGCAAAAAATGATGACATCACAGGACTCATAACGGACAAACATTTAACAATTATAAAATAAATTGATAGTAAGAGTAGACTGGACGAAATAGTTAACGAACATGATACAAAACTGAATAAAAATGTGAACTTAGTACAAATAAAATACGCCAGTTATCTACGGAACGGCACAGCTAACACAAACCGTCGAACGATAGCAGATCTGGACAGGCAGTCCACCGGCAAACCTCAATGGGGCTTCCAAAAGTGCAATCGTTTAACTGCCCTAAGACCGACTGAAATCTAGGTGGTCAGCTGTTCGCGACATTCCCCAGAGATTTCAGTTCCCTCCAACCGGCCCGCTAATTAACAACACATTAAAACAACCAAAAAAATACATGAAACACATTCAGAAAAAACATGCCTATGCAGGCAAAAGGCATGGACTCAGTATTACTGTTTGCAATGACGACAGTTAAACAACTAGACTTATCTTTTCCGTTGCTTAGATCAGTGCTAGAGGTCGTCAACAGCTAGGCTAAAGCCCCTGACTGTCTGCTCCTGTAGTCCATATCGTGTGTTTGCTTCAAATGGCTCATGTTTCCCCGGTTAGACTTAGAAAACGGCTTTGGTTTCTCCGACAGTTCACCTACACGACCTTCGGTGACGTCACGTTGTTAGGCATTATAATGAGTACAACGTCATCTTCGACTGGATCATGTGATCGAAACTTGATCGTAAATATTGTGGTTAACATGTGCGTAAGGAACAGAAGTTTGTATCCTTTTTCTGTCGTTCCCCACACTGGCCACCACTTTGTTGCTGAGTTATTTGCCGGTTGAAGATCATGTGCTGAGTATAGTTATTTTAGTGATTTCTTGTTCATCGTGCTTGTTTTATCATTACGCGAATTAGGGTGAAGCGTTCATACAACTCAGTAGCATGGTATGAAGAAGTAACATGTAATACTTGAACTCAGCAACATTAATGAAGTAATTAATGCCTTCAGGTTGAGTCCGTAATATTTAATCACATGTACACACAGGATGATCATTTCAAATATGAGCAGAACATAAGTCCGTATAAGTCATGCATAAATTAATCAATAACGTAGACTGCTGGTTTACGTGTCAATGTCCGTTTAAGGATACAATGCAGTATTGTCGTCAGAACATCACAGCTATATGCACGCGCAGATAGACATGGCTACCTGCCGACAGTGAGACTGCGAGTCTGAATATTTCATACGGATTGGACGATTATTCTCCTCCTTCTGAGGATTCTAGTTAAACACTAACCTCCATAAGTTTCCTCTCATATAGAGTTCTAGGACTGACCCTGGTCCATCATAAATGCACATATAAATGGCTATATCATGCCATTGAATTGGAAGGTTAGAAAACGCAGCTATTCAGCTTGGCGGTCAAGTAACAAAGGGTAGCGTCTCCTAGTTACCGACTGTGACCCAAACAACGGTAGACACGTCATAATCGATCGTGTATGGAGCGTTCAATAATTGAAACATCTATCGTAATATATTAAATGTCTTAACCTTTACAATTGCACGTCTGCTAACCTTTAGCAGACGGCGTTAATAACATATACCGTAACAATTCCCTGTACACCGGGGAAAAAAAAATCGATAGATTTTTTTTTCAAGATCTATCCGACTTAACAATTTTTCAAAAAAATTTAACACAATTGTGACATATGGCCGACGATGTTCTGAGTAGAACCGTGTCGCGGTCATGTCAACTAACTATTTGTCATAGTCATCTAACATTAATCATATTATATATCAATATTATGCATATTATTATATCAACTAAATAAAATGTCTAATGTCAATAGTGAATGATAGAATTAAATTAAAGTAAGGTCTGTCGTATTAGTATGTCATATAGGAATTAATTTGACTAATTAAAATTAAATTAATTAATTAAACTAAGAGTTAAATTATTAAGATTCTAATGTAACGCGATGTTATGAGAGAAGAAAAGACAAATAAGTGAGAAGAAATAGAAAGAAATTCGAATATAAGTTTAACTTAATTGTGTGTGTTAAGTGTTAGTGAATAATAACTATCTAATTTAACTAACTAAATAACGTATAGGTACATAAAAAAAAAAAATATTAATCTAATACTTGTGTGAGATTTATTTTCTCTTTTCATAATTTCTTCTTTTCATATTTCGTTCCTTTTTTTTTTTTTGTTTTTCATTTCATTTTTCTCACATTTCATTTTATTGATATTAATTCAATTAAGAAGTTAAGTTAACTAATTAATTAGTATAGGATATGATGATCCATCCGTAGTCCTGATCCTGATGAATTCTTTTAGACAAAGTGTTGAAACATTTACGTCGGACAGAAATGTCAATTATCCTAGGATCCAAGAATTAAGTGCACATAGGATAATAAGTTCGACTTGTCGTCAGATATTGTTCCATGATTGTTCAACGAATATTCATATATTGTGTATGGACGTTAGACGAAGTTTCAATGTCAATATGCATACCTTGATTGTCTTTAGTTCAATTCTGTGATGCATATAGTGTTTATAAATATTAAATTGAAGTCAAGGTTAGTTCCCTTATAGTTGATACTTCGTTCTATCCAATGTAGTGATGATTGACGTATTTTAGGAATGTCAATGTTGATTATTCGTCGTCAATAGGATTACGTGACAAAGCATCCGCCACAATGTTTTCAGTGCCAGGAATATGTTCAATGGAGAATTCAAATGGCTGCAGGATGATCGCGTATCTGGCGAGTTTTGGACTTTTGTGGTTTGATCTACGCAAAGATGCTACAGCACGCTGGTCAGTCTGTATGGTGAATGGAGCACCAAGCAAGAACTTCTCTAGTTTCGTGATTGCCCATATAAGTGATAAAAGTTCCTTGTCCACTGTGGAATACTTTGTTTCTGCCGGCTTTAGCTTTCTTGAAATATATAAGGTAGGATGTAGAACGCCATCATGGTTCTGGAGCAGGCATGCACCGATGCCGTAGTTACTAGCATCTGTTCGTAAGAAAAATCTTTTGGAAGCATCGGGAAGTCTTAAAATTGGTTCATGCGAAAACAAATTTATAATTTTGTTGAAAGTTTCATTGCATATACCAGTCCATGTCACCTTCACCGGCATGTCTTTTTTTTAACAATGAAGACAATACAGCCGTGATGGATGACAAGTTTGGTATGAATCTACTGTAATATTGAACAAGTCCTAACAAACTCCTGACCTGTTTCTTCGTCTGAGGAACTGCTATGTTTAGAATTTTGGAGACCGTACTAGGTAACGTTCGGATATATCCCGCTCCAATGATATGTCCCAAAAGGTTATCTCATTACACGCGATCTGCACCTTTGTAGGTTTAGCAGTTAGATGATAATTCCTTAGAGTGTCGAAAACATATCTAAGTCCCGAAACATGTTCCTCAAACGACGAACTAAACAAGCATATGTCGTCAATATATGTAATAACGTCTGGTCTACCTGATAAAATTTGTCGCATCAGGCGAATGAAGGTAGCTGGCGCATTAACAAGCCCAAAAGGCATCACATTCCACTGGTATAGACCTTGTGGAGTGGAAAATGCGGTGTAGTACTTAGCCTTTTCGGTCAGTGGTATCTGCCAATAACCTTTAGTTAAGTCTATCTTACTAAATATAGTTGCGTTGGATAGACGTGGCAGTAAGTCGTCGATAAGTGGATGTGGTTCGCTGTCAACTATAGTCTTAGCATTTAATTTTCTATAATCAACACATAGTCTGATGTTATTGTCCTTCTTCCGGACAATCACTAATGGAGAAGAGAATGGCGAATTACTAGTCTCAATGATTTCCCAGAGACAACATCTGTTCAAGTTCCTTAGTAGTTTTAGCAAGGAAATGTAAAGGAACCGAATAGGGATGTACACGAATAGGTGTATCGTCATTGAGAGTAATGTCATGACTGATAGCCGATGTGCGACCCGGGACGTCGGTCAACACATCTGGATAAGATTGTAATAGATTAGCAATCTGTAGATGCTGTTGCGGTGTAACCGTTGAAGAAATGGTTACATCCCGCCAAGATTCAGTAGGTTGAACTACTGGTACCGGTAACGGTAACTGTACCTCAGGAAAAGAAGATTCTTCTTCCTGGATGACGGATAAGTTAGAATAATAACAAGTAGATACTGTGGTGTCATCTAGTTCATGAAAAATTGACTGTAAGTGTTCAGGACGTGTATGAAATTGCTTGAGCATGTTAATATGAAATATCTTTTTGTGTCCCTTGATATCTAAGACGTAATCAACGTCGGAAATTTTATCAATGACTTTGTAAGTACCATTCCAAGATATCAATAATTTATTGTTATTGTGAGGAAGTAACACATAAGCCTCATCGCCTGGGAATAATTGGCGTAATCGTCGAGACCTATTTTGTAGAGATCGAGCCTTAGCTTTTGCAGCCTCAGAAGAAGCTGTTGCCAACTGGCAAGACTCAATAATGTTCTTCCGAAGATTAATCACATACTCGTAAGATGACTGAGTGTCCTGAGTCATCTCCGCGTCAATTAATAAGTCTTTTATTAGTCCCATAGGACCTCTTGGGGGAGCACCAAAAACTAATTCAAAGGGAGAGAAGCCAGTTTGTTCATGCGGTACCTCCCGATAAGCAAATAGAACAGCTGGGAGTGCTCTGTCCCAGTCATGAGGGTGCTTAACAGTAACCTTATGTAGTAGTTGTTTAAGTGTACGGTTAAGTCTTTCAACTGCACCATTACTCATAGGATGATAAATACTACTTAAATTCCTATCAATGTTCCAGGTTTTCATGACTTCCTTCATGGTGTCAGATATGAACTGTGACCCATGGTCTGATAAAAGTTTTCTAGGAAACCCTATTCTAGAAAAGATGAGATGTAGTGCATCAGCTACATCTGTGGTAGTGGTGGTCTTTAATGGGATAGCTTCTGGCCATCGTGTGCACAAATCAATGCACGTAAGGACGAATCTATGTCCTCTGGCCGATGGTAGCAATGGACCAATAATATCTATGGCCATCTTGTCAAACGGTCTTACTGAGATATCGCAAGCCTGAATAGGCGCCGTGTGAAAAGCTCCACGTGCTTTCACTTCTTGGCATGTAGTACAGGAACGTACATACTGCGAAATATCTCTTGACACTCCTGGCCAAAAGAATGAAGACAGTACTCGAGATCGTGTTCGAGTATATCCCATATGTCCAGCACACTGTGAGTCATGCGCATGTTGAAGAATGTACCGTCTAAAAGTATACGGGACCATAACTTGTTGTTTCATTTGTGATTTGTCATTAAAACATCTAATCAATATGTCATTTTTAATAACAAACCAATGTTTGTTATTATTACCTGAGGATAGATTGTCAACTTTATCAACCAGCTTAAAAATTTTTTTTAAAGATTTATCCTCTTTTTGTTTAGTTGCAAATGTTTCCCTGTCAATAGGTGAATTGACTACAAACTCCTCTTGGTTGTCTGCATCCATCTTATTATCACTAACTTTCTCCATGAGTTGAGTCTGCGCTCTAGTCGTCACGGCGTTTCCAGTGCATAGGTTATGTTTCTCCCATTCTATGATCTCATCTGGAGTACAATCTTTACTGCCGTGTATACGACCAACCATCAGATCAGCAATAGGCTTTTTTAGCATACATACTTTTACATTCCCTGTGAAAAAGGGTGTTCTAATATGAACAATAGCTGTGGGGTAGAACTCAATAGTTCCACCAAATGTCATGCAGCGTACATATTCTCCTGTCGCACAGCTAGGATGTACCAGCGACTGACGTACACCAATCGTTGTGGATCCTGAATCTCTCAGCACTGAGACGACGGATCCATTAACGATTCCCCTGTTAAAAATTAGTGAGCCTGTTCCATCGTTGACTGCAAGACCTACCTCTGGTGTAATATGTCCGCAGTTAAGCACTGTTTCTTTCGCCTTCTGAAAAATAAGATTGCATTGTTGGCAACTATTTGCCACATTATAATTAATAGCAAAACATGCAGCAGAAGACTGTGTTGTATTATCGTCAAGTGGGACCTGAGCTATAGGGGTAGTATTATTTGTAACTGCCGCCCCTGTATTATGGTTGTACTGAGATGATCCCCGAGAATGAGATCGATTACGAGTATAATTGTTAGAATTATCTCGTCGTCCTCTATAGTAACTATTATCTCGATGTCTCGAGCCATGATTATTACCATTCCAGTTATTGTTATTATTGGGGGTATGTGATCGATTATAATTAGTGTTATGTTGACTATTGTGGTAGTTTGTTTGAGGTGAATAATTTCTATCTCGTGATCTACCTCTGTTGAACTCATTTTTATTGTTGAAATCATTATTATGTCCCTTCTGAAAGTTAACATTGTGATTTCTTTGGAACCTACTTCTGTCTACACTGTGATGTCTTTGTTTGTTATTATGATTGTAGGCCATATTAGACGCCACAGGTAGAGGTTCTCTTAATGAAGAGTTAGAAATGTTCGCATTCGGATGTGCCGAACAGTAGTTTAAAGAAATTTTTTCCAACTCGTCAATAGTACCTGGTTTACGCTCCTGCAAATATGCAAAGAATGGTTGGCTAACCGAAGATAATACCTTATCCCGTAGTAGTAAATCAACTAATTTGTCGTACGATTTGTTGACTTCTGCCAGTTCAACCCATCTATTAAATGTATTGCGACATGTTCAACAGATTATCTTTTCCGTTGCTTAAATCTTTAGAGATTCAACAGCTAGGCTAAAAGCCCCTGACTGTCTGCTCCTGTAACCATACAGTGTTTATTCTTCAAATGGCTCATGTTTCCCCCCAGGACTTAAAAAAACCTTTGGTAAAAGCAAGGACTTAATAGCACGACCGTAGTTATTTGTTAGGCATTATAATGGTCAACGCATCTTTTGAGATGTGATCGAAACTTGATCGTCAATTGTGGTTCATGTCCAAGGAAAGAAGTTTGTTTCATTTTTCTTGAGTACCCATGACTCTTCACGCAAATGATTTGTTTTGCAAGTCTGTTCAAAACGTGACAGGAACGATGAAAGGTCGTCCACGTTTAAGTTGAAAGTGGGTAATTTAAAGTTGTAGAAATGTTTAGTTTGGCTGGATGACGATCCATTTTGTGCGTTATTATTCTGGTTTGCATCAGCACTTTGTGCTTGTAATCTTGCTGTCTCCAATTTAATACGCGCCAATTCCATTTCTTGTTGTAAAATAATTTCCTCTCGTTTCAATTTATTCTCTTCTTCCTGTCTGGCAATTGCTCTTTGCTCTTCTCTTTCACGTTGAGCAATCTCTCTTAATCTATTTTCCTTGGCAATTTGCTTCATCTCACGTTCTGCTTCCTTTCTTTCACGTTCCTCCTCCTCTTTCTTTAATGCAACCTTTTGTTCCTCTTCCTCTTTCTTTAATGCAGCCTTTTGTTCCTCTTCCTCTTTCTTTAATGCAGCCTTTTTCTCTGCTTCTTTTCTTTCACGTTCCTCCATTTCTGCTTTATGTTTTTCCAGTTCTGCCTCAGCAAACTGACGAAGTTCTTGAGATTTATAACCATATTCTTTACCAATTTTAACGAAATGGTCTATAGTAAGCATTTTGACTTTTATTTGGTAAGTAATTATTGATAATTACTGATTAAAATAGTCAATAGTAGCTTCAGAGTAATTATTATACTTACTCAACTTAGGAATATTCAATATAAATAATCACAATAGTACTGAACTCTTATGTCTAAGTTCAACTAATAGACAATATTTTGTAACAATATTGTATCTAAGTACTAACTATATCATAAATAGTTATGATATCTGTTAACTATAATGTAATTACATCACACAATTAATCTTAATATCCAATAATGTTGGGCATGATTCCTAGTAATTATATTGTTCAATGTACTAAGTCACTCTCTTAGTACCAGAAAAGTATATTAAATAATATACAATGGGTCTGTTACCTCAAAGGTAGACTATAAGATTATTTTATTTGGTCAATATATATATTATATTATTATGCCCTAGGCATCTCTTATAAATTGTAGTGCTAATTTCTTGGACTATCACTGCATAATTATGCAATGTCCCATATTAACCTTAAATATCAGAAAAAATTAATTAAATTAAATTACAAGTGTATTATTGAATATAATATCATATTATTAATGTAGTATTTAATATATATCATGAGGACAAACAAAACAATGATGCAACTAAAGGGTACAAACAATGTCAAGACGCAAACAAGACATTTTCACAATTAAAAATGAATTTATGAACTAAATAAAACAAGCGGAAGTGTCACAAGCCAAATGAAGGGTCAAGGACTGACCCGAGGTCAACTTAATATACAAAGTACACAAAAAAAAAATGAATGCAAAAAATGATGACATCACAGGACTCATAACGGACAAACATTTAACAATTATAAAATAAATTGATAGTAAGAGTAGACTGGACGAAATAGTTAACGAACATGATACAAAACTGAATAAAAATGTGAACTTAGTACAAATAAAATACGCCAGTTATCTACGGAACGGCACAGCTAACACAAACCGTCGAACGATAGCAGATCTGGACAGGCAGTTCACCGGCAAACCTCAATGGGGCTTCCAAAAGTGCAATCGTTTAACTGCCCTAAGACCGACTGAAATCTAGGTGGTCAGCTGTTCGCGACATTCCCCAGAGATTTCAGTTCCCTCCAACCGGCCCGCTAATTAACAACACATTAAAACAACCAAAAAATACATGAAACACATTCAGAAAAAAACATGCCTATGCAGGCAAAAGGCATGGACTCAGTATTACTGTTTGCAATGACGACAGTTAAACAACTAGACTTATCTTTTCCGTTGCTTAGATCAGTGCTAGAGGTCGTCAACAGCTAGGCTAAAGCCCCTGACTGTCTGCTCCTGTAGTCCATATCGTGTGTTTGCTTCAAATGGCTCATGTTTCCCCCGGTTAGACTTAGAAAACGGCTTTGGTTTTCTCCGACAGTTCACCTACACGACCTTCGGTGACGTCACGTTGTTAGGCATTATAATGAGTACAACGTCATCTTCGACTGGATCATGTGATCGAAACTTGATCGTAAATATTGTGGTTAACATGTGCGTAAGGAACAGAAGTTTGTTTCTTTTTTCTGTCGTTCCCAACAATCGGCCGCCACTTTGTTGCTGAGTTATTTGCCGGTTGAAGATCATGTGCTGAGTATAGTTATTTTAGTGATTTCTTGTTCATCGTGCTTGTTTTATCATTACGCGAATTAGGGTGAAGCGTTCATACAACTCAGTAGCATGGTATGAAGAAGTAACATGTAATACTTGAACTCAGCAACATTAATGAAGTAATTAATGCCTTCAGGTTGAGTCCGTAATATTTAATCACATGTACACACAGGATGATCATTTCAAATATGAGCAGAACATAAGTCCGTATAAGTCATGCATAAATTAATCAATAACGTAGACTGCTGGTTTACGTGTCAATGTCCGTTTAAGGATACAATGCAGTATTGTCGTCAGAACATCACAGCTATATGCACGCGCAGATAGACATGGCTACCTGCCGACAGTGAGACTGCGAGTCTGAATATTTCATACGGATTGGACGATTATTCTCCTCCTTCTGAGGATTCTAGTTAAACACTAACCTCCATAAGTTTCCTCTCATATAGAGTTCTAGGACTGACCCTGGTCCATCATAAATGCACATATAAATGGCTATATCATGCCATTGAATTGGAAGGTTAGAAAACGCAGCTATTCAGCTTGGCGGTCAAGTAACAAAGGGTAGCGTCTCCTAGTTACCGACTGTGACCCAAACAACGCTAGACACGTCATAATCGATCGTGTATGAAGCGTTCAATAATTGAAACATCTATCGTAATATCTTAAATGTCTTAACCTTTACAATTGCACGTCTGCTAACCTTTAGCAGACGGCGTTAATAACATATACCGTAACACCCTACTGGTGAAGCAGTACCTCGCAACGCACAATGTGACTGCCCTAGAACATCCTCCATATTCTCCCGACCTGGCACCGCCTGATTTTTTCTTGTTCCCTCGCCTAAAATCGGCACTGAAAGGGCAGAGATTCAAGGATGCTGAGAATGTTATCACCAATGCAACAAAGCAGCTGAGAGAGGTGTCAAAGAATGGGTTCCAGGAATGTTTCAAACAGCTGTATGGACGTTGGCAGAAGTGTGTAGTTGCCGAAGGGAACTATTTTGAAGGAAATGTAGTGTAAATAATTGTATTGTTACTTATTTCTATACAATACACAAATTCCGGCACTTTTTGAAGCTACCTCGTATAACCCAATTGGGGTAAGTGTTACATTTATTTTACAAATGTGAATTTGACCTGTTTCTTGCTAAGTGGATATATATATATATATATATATATATATATATATATATATATATATATATATATATATATATATATATATATATATATATATATGGCTGGCAACTTCAACATATGAAAATAGTATGTTCATGAACCACTACAGCAAGCGCTGGTGATTGTTTCTTGCTAGTCGTGCGGAAAACTGACAGCAGAGGTGACCCCAGACTCCGAATGGAGCAGTAATGAGTGATAATTACATCACATGTGCCTGAAGTGTATAGTATCATTTTGTGAGATCGGTGTACTTTGGTAATTGTAATTCAGGCTTGCCATTATTCGCGCTGTCCAGGCACATTTTGCCAGTTTAATACCCGGAAGAGTACTGGTGATTTTTAACAATCTTCCTTGAGCTACGCTGTGCACTCAAGAATTTAATTCTTCTGAGAGATTAACATTGGGGGGTGGACAGCTAGACAATGTCCCTGTTAAGCTTCCAACTCAGTGTATTTAGCAGAGGGATTTGTCCTTTCTATTTTTTCAAAAAACGTTCGAGGTTACAAGCTATCACACGGTTTGAAGTACTAACGTTTCTACGCCGCTAATGTGAGAGAAGATCATCAACACTGACCGCCGACATTGGACGAGTTATGTGGAAAAATGCACTCATCACCAAAATGAAGTGACGGAAACCACGGCGACAGGACTCACCTAGGGTTAAGTTCTTGTAAAAAAAAATGCTCCAAAGAAAGTCTCGATGAAGACTTTTATCTTAAATTACCATCATTTCATCCTTATTTTAACTTGTTAAAACTAATTGAAAACTAAATCTGTTACATGTTATTTTAAAACTAAACAATAATGGTTTATTCAGTTATTAGAAGTATGAAAGCAAACGTATGAGCAAGATTCTTTAATATATACATGTATATATATAGACATCTAGAGATATATTTACATATATGGAGCCAATAATTATAAAAGAATTTCGTAGGATTACACCAACTGGGGGCTTGAACGGGCTATAACCATTGCTTAATTCTTCACAAAAGCTGACGTACAGATAAAAGTTAACAATTGCAAAGCCCAGTGCACCATTGTTTTTTACTTCTGAATTATCTCGTGAACTCCCATGAGATAGAAGCGTCATTGCCGTTCTATATACATCTCTACCAAGAGTAATCTTGTGCGAAGGTAGACACCTTTGACGACCCACTTTAGATACTCTTGAGTTTTGGCCACTGTCGGACCACTACTGCAAAGCAGGGGAGGCAATCCGTGACACTTGGCTCACAGACTGTTTGCTCAGAGGAATAAAGGCACTGGACTAGGCCTCTTACACGTGTTCTTAGGGGTTGTTATTTTAACAATAAATTCCCACTTTGTCTCTGTGCTTTAGATTTCTCAGATTTCCGGTGTCCTTGTTAAATAGTAGAGTTTATTCTGGGCTCTGAAGTCCTCAAAATTGCTCAAACAATGGTCCGGTTCCGATATAAGAATCTTGATTCTAAGGTCTGGCTGTCGTCTTGGCAAGCGATTCTCACAGTGAACTAAACTTGCAAAAAGGGTCAGATTATATTCACGGTCGTCCTCCACAATAGTCTGTTACGAAGCCAAGCAGGGCTCCAATTGTTTCAAACATGCATGTTTTGGTGGGGCAATTTCAAAATGATCAATTTTAAAATTTAAACTCGTGACCTATTTCAAATATGCAGTAATACTTCCGATTGCCCTTGTACAAACTTACGAATACATCTGTGAACTCATTTTCTTACTAATACCTTCCGCCTATATTGTCTCCTCTGACAGGTTATCTGTAATATTGATACAGAGACGTACCATGGGAAGATATTAGCTTATTGTCTCCTGTGTTTACGTACATCTCCCAGACGGATTTCTTAGACAGACAATCTGGCTTTCTGTCCGTCGATCGTGCGAGACCACCTTGTGTCAACAATGATTTCCTGTGACCGTCTGCATTACAAGACACTGGGCGATAAAATTATAATCTGCCAGCCGGTCTAATTAGTCTTTTAGTACTACGATTCACATGATGAAACGTAAACAAGTCTGGGAGTGACTAAGCAAAATTTAAAACTCGTGGGGGATAGTAATGATTTATCACCCCGACCCACATAGTTCTAAAGAGACAGGATTGGTCTAAATCGAGAGCCTGAAATAAACTTTAGCTCTCATTGGAAAGCTGGTCGGAAATACCACATGGGACTTGGAGCGGAAAATGAGAGATTTAAACTAGCAAATTCGGAGACACACATCAGACTGCATTTTCAACAACGTCAAGTAACAACTTCCCGGAGCCAGAGAAAAGGATCGGACAAAGAATTACAAAATTAAAAGGAACTAGATCGAAGTAATTGGACGTCTTTATAACTTAAAAGAGAACCCGCAATGTTAAATACAAAGACTGGATACTTAAGGAATCAGAAGCACAAATCATAAGAGGAATACTAAAAATACCCAGACAAAGTGTTCGAAGCATCGAATCAGCGTTGCTGTGTCCATTCTACTGTGCCAGGAGATTGTAGACCATGTTTGGGATCAGTTGTGAACATATATTGTACAAAGTGAATATGGCATGTTACTTGCTAAGTGATTATACCAGTCATACGAAGCTGGCAACCGCAACAAATGAAAATAGTATATTCATAAAACTCTCCAGCAAGCACTGGGGATTGCTTCTTGCAAGTCGTACAGAAAACCGACAGCAGAAGTAACCCCCAGACTCCGAATGCAGCAGTGTGTAAGTGAGGGATGAGTACATCACATATGCATTGTGTGTATAGTATCATTTTGTAAGAAATATGTAACTTGATGATGTTAATTCAGGCACAAGCTATTGCACTCGCGCTGCCCAGACACATTTTCCCCATTAAAGTAACCAGAAGAATAACGGTGATTTCTAATCAAATTCCCCGAATTATCCTGTGTATGCTCAGGGAGAATAATTATTCAGAGAGGCCAACATTGGTGGGTGGACAGCGAAGCAATGCGCATGTTAATCTTCAGCCTGTCACGGGATTGCCTCCCCTTTGCTTTGCAGTAGTGGTCCATTAATGGTCACAACGCAAGCATATCTAAAAGTAGGTCGTCCAATGTATCTATCTTCGCGCAAGATTACTCTGGGCAAAAATATAGATGAATGGCGATTCTACCTTAGGGGAACCTTCACAAGATATTCCCAGAAGTCAAAAACAAACGCTGCTAAAGGGCTGAGCAAATTTCTTAACTTATTAGATAGTTTTTATTTTCCCTGCATCTCATGGAGTGTTTCAAGGATTACAAACGCCATATTTTAGTATCTGGTATGTTACCATTGTCCAGAGACAGTAGACGGAGATTTATGTCCCTTCAACACTCGAAACATTCGTTAACCTCTCAACACACACAAGCTAACCTTCTCTATCCACTCTCGACACATATTTTCTTCTGGAAACACATTCCCTTCAAACATTGATTAGCCCGTGAACACATTACAGCCCTTCCCTACTCTATGCAATTCCACAGCACGAATCCCTCCCAAAACATTCCCCGCACAATCACGTGTCCCACCTGTGCCTGCCAAAAACCCCTCTTTGTTTAGCGAGGTTGACGTTACAGTCACAGCACTACACAGAACTGTGTGTGACCTTTGTGTTCAACTCTCTTTGATGCGAGTGCACCGTAAATGCTTTCTCGCAACAGGGACGTTGTGGGCAGTTGTGACTTACTTTTAATGCATCTTTGGATGTTTCGAGTGTAGAGAATTAAACACAGTCAGTTTTGAGGCTTGACGAGGTGTAGATGTATGTGCAGTGATATTACACTAACATTTTCAATATGTCAGCAGTAAAGAGAAAGTGTCGACAATATTCAGTTGAATATTTGAAATTTGGTTTTGTACCTTCGGCCATAAATGAACAATTACCAATGTTTTTGCTGTGCCAGCAAGTGTTTTCTAACGTAGCAATGAAATCTTCACGACTTAACGAGCATTTTACCAAGAAACACTCAGATAAAGTTGGCAAAGATATGTCTTACTTCCAGGATTTAAAACACACGTTTGAAAGCCACAACACTGTCACTAGCATGTTTAAGAAAATGTATAATCACAATGAAATTATCAAATAGGTC
Organism: Oreohelix idahoensis; assembly: GCA_024509875.1. Lineage (NCBI taxonomy): Eukaryota > Metazoa > Mollusca > Gastropoda > Stylommatophora > Oreohelicidae > Oreohelix > Oreohelix idahoensis. The sequence goes on from JAMPIV010004490.1 coordinate 94,723, forward strand.
ACGGTTTGCCCAAGGAGGAGGCTGTATCAAGAAAAAAATGGTGTAATCTTACTTGATGAGAAAGACAAATCAAACAGATGGGCAGAGTTCGTAAAAGAACTATTCGAGGACAGCAGAGGTAAAAAACCATCACCAGATTCTAATGAAGGCACAAACATTCTCAGATCAAAAGAAGAGAATGCAATACATATGATACAAACAGGAAAATCAGCAGGCATATACAACATAAAAATTGAAATGATAGAAGCCCCGGAGAGCTTTGGTATAGATACAATCACAGATCTATGCAACGACATATACAATACAGGATATATACTACACGACATGAAGACATCAGTCTTTATAACATTGCCCAGAAAACCTAAAGCAACAGAATGTTCAGACTTCAGAACATTTAGCCTGATGAGTCATGCAATTAAGATACTGCTCAAAATCATACAGGAAAGAATAAAAAGTAAGGTAGACAGCGAAATCCAAGAAGAACAGTTCGGTTTTAGATGGAACAGCGGAACAAAAGAAGCAATATTTTGCCTAAGAATATTAGCAGAAAAATATACAGAGGTCCAAAAAAGTATGTACATGTGCTTCATTGACTATAAGAAGGCTTTTGACACAGTCCATCATGAGAAAATAATTGAATGCCTCGAAGACATAGCTATTGATGGAAAAGATATAAAAATACTTAGTAACCTTTATTGGGAGCAAACTGCCACAGTAAGATCTGGAAGGAATTATTCACTATACACAGACATAAAAAGAGGTGTCAGACAAGGTTGTGTGCTGTCCCCCTGCCTATTTAATCTATACACCGAAATGTTTTTCAAACAGATACAGGAAATACCAGGACTGAACATCAGTGGAAGGTCAATAAACAGCCTTGGATATGCAGATGATACCGTGTTGTTAGCTAAAAGTGAACAGGAGTTACAAGAACTAGTGAAGCAAGTGAACAGTATAAGTCATGAATATGGATTGGACATTAATATTGAGAAAACAAAAACTATGATAATTAGCAAAATAGACGATAAGCCCACATTAAAGATAAGCGTAAATGGGAAAATCCTGGAACAAGTCAAAAGCTACTTATATCTTGGTCATATAATAACAGAAGATGGCAGTGTCGCATAGAGATTTATGATCAGTAAATTTTCTATATTCTTTTCTTTTCTACCCGTGTCCTCTACTTTATTATCGCTCTTTTATCCTTTTCCTGTTTTTCGCATTCGTTCGTTTGCGACAAAATATTGCTTTCCCATTCTGACTTTTGCCGTTTCTTTTCTCATACTAGTAACGCACTTTATTGCGTAAGATGTCAGTCCCTGGATGTGAACGAAATAGTGTGAGAATTCGTATCGTCAGACATAGAGAGCAGACATGTGTCTACATTTTCATCTGACACGAGTTTTTCTTCGGCTAGTTTCTCGGCGTGAGATGTGGAAGGCGCCAATCTGCATCGCTCAGAAATGAGACATGTCGTAGTAGGTGTGAAGACGCGCTTTTGCAGTTATGGCCAGCATCTAAGTAATGTGAAATGTTAAGAGAGAGAGAGAGAGAGAGAGAGAGAGGAGAGACCGGCGCTATTTCGGGTTTTCGTAATAGCGTGGGATCCTTTGTCCGTTTTCATATATCTACACGAGTAGCTTAGACTATTCTTTCAGTTCTCAAAATTTTGCAGTAGACAGGTTGCTCGTGCTAAGGAAATAAGCTTGCATAGCGAAGTTCTTAGTTGACTTGACATTTTGCCGAGCTTCTAGGCTAACTATATGAGTGAATAAATTCTAAGTTTGTGCGATCGCACGTAGTTCTGTCTGGAGGTAAATATATATATATATATATATATATATATATATATATATATATATATATATATATATATATATATATATATATATATATATATATATAGTAGTATTGAGTGATTCAGTGATAACTGCTTACTTCATTTTACTAGTTAGATTTCTGTGCAGAAGAAATTAAATTTATAAGTCTGTTATATTCTCTAGTTGACGTGTTTCAGTGGATAGCAAAATAAATTATAATTTCTAGCTTAAACCCATGAAGCTATAAATAAATTTAATTAAATTACTAGTAATTTGTCGAGAATATTTTAAACTAACTTATAACTGCACTGATTCATCATTCAGTATTGACGAAATACGTATGTATTTCTAATTCATGATGACTGATTTTAGAAATATAACTTATTTCACGGGAGATTTAAACGATAAGACAAGCTCTACGCTTGCAGTTTATAATGTAAGTTATAACCGACGTAAATAGTATGTATAAGTATTTTATATGTTGTTTTTTCTTTATTCAGTGAAACTGGGGTAACCCAACTTTACCAACGATTTTAGTACTGAGAAACATCTGTGAAGAACAAAACATTTTTTTTCTTAAAGACTTGGGTATATAAAGTAAAACCTGTCTGGCATTGCGCTGGCATCCAGAACAACAGAGTACCCATTACATCAACGTTAAGATTAAATGAAGTAACGGGCCCATCGAGCCAGATTTAATTCTTCCTGAGAAAAACCTCAAGTACATTTCAGCCCTTGTGGCAAGTAAAATATTACTATCAGTAACATTCCGACGGAGTTCTGACTAGTTGTGGTGTGACCAAATAAAGTCCTATACTGAGAGAAGGCACCGACCTGACATTCCTCGTTACTAGAAACCTAAGCTATTGACACTGTGCTCGCTGTTAACGTTCGTGCCTGGACAATTTTAATGTGACATAAACAGATATCAAAAATAATAATAACCCAGGAAACGTTCCCTGAAGAAGTGAACTCAACCTGACTTTGCGGAACTGGGGTTCCCTTGGCCAAGACTACCACTGAAGATTCTGTATGTGCATGTCCTAAAAATTTTTTTCCCCAGAAGTTGCTACCAAAGCTGTAAGTACGAATGCAAGCTAGTGATCACGGCTGACTGAATAGAGTGAATGCAAGACTAAGTGATTCCTTTATTGTTGTATTTTTGGCACTCATTTTGATGTCTTAAATTTCTTTATGCAAGTTTTTTGTCGCTAACAATATTTTCCTTAGGATAGATTAGAGTATCAAAGTCTGTTCCTACTTTTTTAAAAGGGAAATCTTAGACTATAGCGTATGCATCCGTGAATCTTTGGGGCTATCACTTTTCTTCTAACAGGACTGTGGGCTATACATCGAGGGAAAAGTTTATACCTATGGGTCTATCATTCTTGTAGCAATTCATTGACTTATGACTATTTGTATATGTTTGATGTAATTTTAGGTGTTGTGATGGAATTTTCTCCTGATAATTAAAATTCAATTAAACTTAATCAGTGTGTCGGTCAGTTCGTTCCCAATTATCTATATTTCCATTGTCATAGTTTCACGTATGTGTGTCTATTGTAGTCACTTAGGTGTGTGTGTATGTGAGGGATATATATATATATTACTATATATTATACTAGATGGTCTGACAAATCTTAATCTGTTGTAGATGATAGGCTGACTGAGAGAAATCATCTCGAGGGTCAGAGACCGACTTTAATATATTTCCTCCATCTCACTCGTGAAATCTATTTCTATTTTATCATCTCCCACTGAGCTATCACTTGTTTCTATTGCTATTCAGAAGGGACCAAACCAAGTCTTAATTCACCTATCACAAATCTACGACAGGCAGATATGAAACAGCAATCAAGAAGAGAATAGGGATGGCCAAAGCTACATTCAACAACATGAAACATATACTGACATCTAAACAGTTATCTCACAATTTAAAACTGAGAATCATAAAGTGTTATATATATTCTGCATTACTGTATGGTGTAGAAGCATGTACGACGAATAAGCAATTGGAAGAAAGAATTGAGGCTCTTGAAATGTGGATATATAGAAGAATGGGGCGTATCTCATGGAAAGAGAAGAAAACAAATAAGGTCCTAGAAAATCTAGGTAATAAAAGAGAACTATTGAGGGAGATCAAAGTTCGGCAGCTAAAATACTTTGGCCACATAAAAAAGGCATAACACCTTGCAGAAGACCATAATATAAGGAAGAGTTGAAGGCAAACGCGCAAGCGGAAGACAGCGCGATAAGTGAGAAGATAACATCAAGAGATGGACAGGAAAGAGTCTATCAGAGTGCACCACCAAGACAAGAGACAGAAGACGTTGCAGATCTATTACAGCCAACCTTCGTTGTGGAGATGGCAGCTGATGATAATCACAATGATAAAGGTCTCATTGTATCTTATAAAATTGCACATATGATTGCGACATGTGGTAAACCTCACAACATTGGAGAAAACTTAATTTTATCAGATGTACGGAAGGTAATTAGCACAATGATGGAAAGAAATCCAAGTGGCATCATTTCTTCTATTCCATTGAGCAATGATACTTTTCAAGAAGAATAGATGAGATGGCAAGCGATGTTGAACATCAGCTGTGTACTGATATGCAGTCTACTGAATTTTCATTACAGATGGATGAAAGCGTCGTGCGTGATAACGAAGCTTTGCTGCTCGCATATGCGAGATACATAAAGAATGAAAATATCATAGAGGATATGTTATTTGCAAAACTTTTGACAGCAGATACAAAGGGGGTATCAATCTTTGAAACCCTTGAAACATTTTTGTTGGGAAAAATTTTTTTTTCCAATGTTATCGCATGTGCGACAGACCAGCTATGCTTGGTCGTCCTCGTGGGTTTCTGGCCTGCTTAAAAAATGTGGCATCAGGTGTTTTAACAACTCATTGAGTAATTCATCGACAACATTTAGTCGCCAAACATCTTAGTGACAGACTCCACAAATCATTGAATTGTGTTATCAGTGTTATTAACAAAATCAAGGCGCATTCTCTGAACGATTTATTATTTCGTAAACTTTGTTGTGATAATGGTGAAGAGTTAAACGTCTTCTCCTACACACGGAAGTACGATGGCTGTCCAAAGGTAACTGTTTAAAAAGATTATGGGCATTATTTGATTCTGTTGCAGAGGTTTTGGATTCAATCAAAGAAGAATTTAGCATCGAAAGAGAAGTATAGCGAAACAACGTGGCCTATCTTTCAGATATATTTGAAAAGTTAAATGAGGTTCTTCTTAAGCTACAAGGAAATGAGATCAGTCTGATTAAAGTGAAAGGAATTATTACGGGGTTCATCAACAAATTGACATATAATGATGTTCAGTCCTGGTATTTCCTGTATCTGTTTGAAAAAACATTTCCAGAAGAAAATATGTGTCGAGAGTGGATAGAGAAGGTTAGCTTGTGTGTGTTGAGAGGTTAACGAATGTTTCGAGTGTTGAAGGGACATAAATCTCCGCCTACTGTCTCTGGACAATAAAATAATAATCTTAGTCGCCGAGAACTTTCTCATTTTCCATGTATACTGCAGTTAGGTGGGGACAGGCTTAAAGATTCAGATTTAGAGGTTTATTGCAGTAATTTGGTCGCTATTAAAAATGACATGAGCATAAGATTTAAAGATTTGCAAGAACTAATAATACCGGATTGGATGATTAATCCGTTTGAATCAGACGTGGAATAAGTTAGTCAACATTTACAAGAAGAATTAATTGAGCTACAAAATGACTTCGAGGCAAAAGCACGATTCAGTCACACACATTACGAAAAAATTTTGATCCAGCAGAGGCTTGCGTATCCCGTTCTTTGACGTGAAACTAAATTGCTAATTACAGCATTCCCAACGTCGTATTTGGTGGAGTAGGGGTTCAGTGCAGTAGTGTTGCTACTACAAAAGAACGAAACCGACTGCAGATTTTTAACAGATGAGATTTGAGACTTCTTTTAACAAACTTAGAACCAAATATTACTGTTGCCGTCATTTTGACGGTGGGGAAAACGCCAACCTAATGTATGTTTGGTTTAATGTGATCAAAGAGAGATAAATATTTATTATCTTTCGGTGACAGGTTTGACTGGTGATTATCTCCTCCTGTCTTATGTTGTCCTGTCTCAGGCAATGTCTTATAGTTGACATGTCTTAAGTCTATTTATAGGATCATATACGGAGTATCTTTATCACCCGTTTGGTCGGAAACGCATGGTCTGGGTTTGCCTCGATCTGGTCCATGCTCTTTGGGCATGCGCGGGTCTTGGCGGCAAAAGCCGGGAGTCTGATTCAGAGAGAGTGTACCTGAGGCTCGATCTTTTCGTCTCGTTTAGATCTTACAGGTACATTTATCGCTGATGGCGACATAGTGAGCGAAGCTCACAAGGAGTTATTATACTGTACTCCAGTATGGCTTCATATTTGAAAGACTAGGTCTAAGTTGACCTGTTACACACATAAGCCTAGGAATCATCTTTATGGATCCGCAATGCAGGCGGAATATGGTTTGGCAGAAAAATATATTTAATCTCAGAAGCGTGTGTAAACTGAGAGTGACCTGATTATCGAGGCCCGCGACCTGCGGCCTGATTTCGTTGTCATCATATTGGTCCGTGTTTACGGCCAATCTTCTTCACCAGAATGAAGTATCTGGCATGTGAGGCCAGTCTGAAGTCTGTTGCTAATTGTAGGACAATGGCATTGACTTTGTTTAAATAACTGATATCGCCCCTACTAAGCAATATATTTGCTAGGGCTTACCTGACGGGGCTCAGTCAGGGATTAGAGCTATTGCATAAACAGTAAACATTGGTCAAGACATTGTTACATGTCTGGGATCTGTGATGCCTGAAGCTGACCTTTGTAACTACACATATTATATACACGATCGTAGACTATTGACTGTTTCGTCCATCATCATCGTATTATCGTACGTCATGAATAAATATTGTAAACGTCAGCAGCATTCCCTACTTCACAGACTTCTACTTGTGGTTGTGTGAGTTAATGTAAAGACGTCCAAGAGCCTATACGGCCTTCGTGTTATCAGCACTGTTATCTACACACTTTCACGATCAACCACATTGTTATACAAGTACTACACGTCTGAATCTACATGAATACTGACATGATGTGTGTATCTACTACACCGTGGCGGCACCTCACGCTAGTGACCTAAATTCTCGCTACAACTTGGTACTGTCCAGGACAACACGACACGTTCAAAGTACTAACATTCATAACACATCAAAACAGTACGTTACATCTGGGCATTTACACTAAACAACTGTTTACATCTAAAAGACACTCTACATCTCCGTGCAAACAGACTTTTACATCTGGTGGACCAGATTCGTGGGGTTTTTTTTTTGGTCAACGACACGGATTTTCCTGCCCACATCTGGATTTATACATCCGGAAGACAAGATTGACGTTTAGTTGTCAGCTACACAGTAGGAAATATGTCAACGTCTGCTGACCGACGTATACATTTATGGATGGTACAGAATTGCTACATGGACCACAGCTGCTGCAGAATTGCTACATGGACCACAGCTGCTACAATAGTGCTACATAGACCACAGTTGCTGACGAAGTTGTTTAACACTGTGACAATCGTCGAAGGACATATGTGTCAAAGTTCACGTCACAAGTTTACGTGCAAGCTCGAATTGTAAACATAGAACAGTTCAACCCGTTGTTTACTACGACATTCTTCACTTTGGGAGACTACTACACCCGTTGTCAAGTTACGGTGACCTTCAACGGTGGAACGTCTACTAGTGTTTACAAGTGTACTGCAATGAACTGCATCTTTGCGGTTGTAGAGGATTACGCTTAAAGATAAGTGGCCTGGTTTTACATGTTAAACTGAGCCTTTATTTTGTGTGCAAATAAACCTTCCTCGTTACACATATTTATATGCATTTTATTGTTTACTTGTTCTTTGTTTACTTGTTGAGTTAGTGTGTATTTTTTTTTCTGCTGGTTCAGGTTGGAGGGTCTTACAGTAAATATCCCACTTAACCGAGGGTTACTGTAAGCGTTCTTTAGGGATTGTGCATATTTCTCACAGTGGAAATTGCAAGCGACTTTTGTTGCTATTTATTTATTTTTTTTCTTAGCTGTGACGAGATGTGTTAGTGTTGTTTTCGTTATTTTTCTCCGTACTTTAGTTTTTGATTCGTTTTGGTTTGTATTTGTCTGCCTTCTCTTTTCTATTGTTAATTTCTTTACACCCTTTTGTTTATAACACTGTGTTGTTAATCGTACTTAGTCTTTATAAAAGACTCATCTCCCACTGAGATTGGGATAACTTGTGTTGCTATTTCAGAGATATTGACAGCACATTTGTAGACAGGATGTCTACATTAGATTTCTTCATCCAGCAAGGGTTGGCCCTTGGCAAAACTGAGGAGAAATCAGAGGACTTTGCGCTTGCTCAATGTGCCAAAGCACAAAAGGCTGAAGAGAAAAAGATTCAAGCACAGCTAGACAGAGAAGCTGAAGATAGAAGAATTCAGCAACAACAGCAGCATGAAAGAGAACTTCAGGAAAAAAAGTATCAAAGAGAAGCTGAAGAAAGGAAGATTCAGCAAGACAGAGAATTTGAAGAGAAAAAGCATCAAAGAAAAGCTGAAGAAAGGAAAATTCAGCAAGACAGAGAATTTGAAGAGAGAAAGCATCAAAGAGAACATGAAGAAAAACTCTTGGCTTTGGAAATAGAGAAATTAAAAGTGACGAATATGGGTAGTTTTCAAGCGACTTCTTCGAGCACAAAAAGTCATGATTATAAGTTCAAACTTCCTCATTTTAATCCTACAAAAGATGACATAACGTTCTATCTAGATAGACTAGAACTTAATTGTGTAACATATAAAGTAGATAAGGCACAATATGTTAGACAACTGTTGAATTCACTTACAGGTGAACCATTAAATATTATAATATCAATAGAAGAACATGATAGGACTAACTATGAAGTTGTCAGAGCAGCCTTATTGAAAAGATATCAGCTTAAAGAAGATGATTACTGTCTTCGTTTTAAGACTATGTTACCAGAATCTGGTGTAGAGTTCTCGGACTTTATAGGAAAGATACGCCTTACTTTCACTAGATGGATAGAGTTGTCTAAGACTGAACATACTTATGAGGAACTTATGGACTTGTTGCTTAGAGACAAAGTAATGTCGTCTGTTAATGAGTCTTTTCTTGCCTTTATACACGAACATAAAAGAAATGGAACAATATTGTTGCCAATATGTCACTGCTCATCCACAACAAACAATGAGCAATAGTAAGATTAAAGAAGGTTTACCCATGGCTTCTGCGACTCCATACAATTCTAATTTCGGAGGTAAAGTTAAAGGTACTCAGCGCAACTTCGATAAGAAAAGTAAGCGTAACTTTGGACAGGATCAAAGTGATTCATGCCAAAGAGGCTCGTCTTCTAGAAATTGGAGGCAATCTGATAGCCCTCATAATTATGGTTCCAACAAATTTGGTAACTTTAAAAGGGGTAGCCACAATAAAAACTATCCTCGCCATAATTCTTTAGGAAGACAGCAGTATCAGTCTGATAGATATTTTCATCAAGGTGTAAATCACAATCACAATTGTGAAAACTGCGGTTCAAACCAAAATAATAATAGCAATAGGGGTAATTACCATAATTCCAAAGGAAATAGTAATCGAGGTAGATGGCAGCATAATAATAATAGATCATGTCATCATACTAACTGTGCTGAACAAGAGTCACAAGGAGTTAGTAATGAACAAAACAATAGTAAACCTAGCGCTAGTGCTAGTTCTTGTTCTGCCTTTGATTTTGGGAGAGCATCCCAATGCCCTCAGTGCACCACTTTATTTGAACCTACTACTATATCCACCTTGAGTTGCGGTCATCCTCTGCCCGCTCTTCCTGCCGCAGCGGCGCATGACGGGAGAGGATCTCTTATTCTACATAGGGGTCTAATAAATAATGATCCAGTCTCAGTCCTCTGTGGTTCTGGATGTACCACTATTGGGGTTAGACAATCTCTAGTAGATCCTTCATGTGCCACTGGAACAGTGATCAAATGTGTAACATTTGGTGGCACAGTGGAAAAATATTCTACCGCTATCATCCGTATAGCTACTCCCTTCTTTACGGGAGAGGTCCAAGCGTGTCTGCTTCCGAATCCTATTGCGGATCTTATCGTCGGGCGTATACACGGCATTAAAGAGTGTGCCCCGCAACAGATTATTGCTTGGGAAGAACATAACTTAGAAGCTGCTAATGCAGTTATCACGAGAGCTCAGGCTCAGAATATGCCTCAGACTTCATCGACCGAAGGTGTTGAGGTACGTGATCAAGAGGATCATGATGTGATTTCACGTGACTCTTTTATCAAAAGTCAACAGGAAGACATTTCGTTAAAAAAATTCTTCGTTCTGGCAAAAAAAGGTGACCCAAATAAGAACACAGATCACAAATCTTGGATCACTATGAAGAATGGCGTACTAGTGCATATGGTACAACACTCTGACATGTCTATACATTCACAAATTCTTGTTCCGAAAGACATGAGAGTTAGAATACTGCAACATGCTCACGACTCCCAATGCGCTGGTCATATGGGATTTTTACGTACGAAGTCGAGAGTTCTTGCGGCTTTCTTTTGGCCATTCGTCAACAGAGACATACGTCTTTATTGTCGCTCGTGTAGAGTATGTCAAGAAGTAAAATCGAAAGGTCCTTGCCATGCAGCACCTATCCAGGCTGCGGACATTCCTATCCGTCCATTTCAGAAAATGGCGATAGATATCATTGGTCCTTTCAAAATAAAATCAGCCAGAGGACATCAATTTATTCTTACATGTGTTGACATGTGTACTCGATGGCCAGAGGCCATACCTCTGAAGAGCATTTCGACTGCCGATATTGCAGACGCTCTTTGGCTGATATTTTCGCGGTTGGGATTCCCTAGGGAAATCTTGTCAGACCATGGCACCCAACTGATATCTGAGACAATGTCGCAAGTGATGTCTACTCTTGATATCAAGAGATCACTGAGTAGTATTTATCATCCTATGTCTAATGGACTAGTCGAACGTCTCAATAGAACTCTCAAAAATTTACTTGGGAAAATAACTGAGGATCATCCTCAGGATTGGGACAGAGTCTTACCCGCTGCTCTCTTTGCTTATAGAGAGGTTCCTAATGAACATACCGGGTTTTCTCCTTTCGAGCTCGTCTTTGGCGCGCGTCCGCGCGGCCCAATGTCCTTGCTTCACGATCTAATAGCTGCCGATGATATTAGTGATGACACACAATCTTCTTACGAGTAAGTCATTGCCCTCAGGCAGAAAATCATTGAAGCTTGCAAATTAGCAACTTCCGCATCTGAATTTGCTAAAGCAAAGGCAAGACAATTTGCAAATAAAAATAGATGCCTACGTCAACTTTGTCCTGGAGACAAAGCATTTGTATTACTTCCTTCCAGGGAAAATAGACTTCTTATTGGTTGGAAAGGTCCTTTTGAGATTGTATCTAAAATTTCTGATGTCGACTATGTCGTCGATATTGACGGAAAGCATAAAACTGTTCACATAAATATGCTTACGGAATTTTATGAACGTCCAGAGTACTTACAACCTATCTTTCAAGCGACGGACAACGCTACAGTCGCTTGTGGCCATTACTCATCGCTGTCTGTCATACAGGACGAGGAATCTACTTTCTCTGATGTTAATCTTCCTCTTCCGATGATTCCACTTCATTCTACGGAATCATGGAAGGATGTTGCAATTTCACCTAATTTATCAACTAGGGAACAGTCACAAATCTCTTCCACGTTACAAGCATTTCATGATGTTCTCACGGACATTCCTGGACACACTACAGTCTTTGAACATGACATTGTATTGACTGACCATACTCCTATCAGGGTCAGACCTTATCCTATTCCTATCCACTTCCAAACTCAAGTCTAGAAAGAGTTGGATGAAATGATAAAGTTAGGAGTAATTGAACCATCCAATTCGGCATACTCGTCGTTTATGGTTATTGTCCGAAAGAAAGACAATAACATACGCATTTGCGTCGATTACCGTAAACTAAATCAAGTTACGAAGTTCGATGCAGAACCTATGCCTCTGTTGGATGAGCTACTTACTAGACTGTCCAATTCTCGTTTCTTTACAAAGCTGGACTTGTCTAAAGGATACTGGCAAGTTCCTCTAACCGAACGAGCCAAACCTTTCACTGCTTTCTCCACACCTAGGGGTTTGTTCCAATGGAACTTTAAGCCTTTTGGCCTTATGAATGCCCCAGCTACATTCGTACGCATGATGCGTCGAATACTGGCATATTGTTCTGATGTGATTGCATACTTAGACGATATCTGTCTTTTTAGCGATTCTTGGGAAGATCACTATCTGGGATTAGATAAACTGTTGTCTACTCTACGTGAGCATAATTTGACAGCTAAACCCTCTAAAGGCTATGTTGGGTTTAGTGAGATTTCTTTTCTTGGTCATCGTGTTGGTCGTGGTCTCTTGAAAACGGAAGACCACAACACTTCTAAGATATTGAACATCACTATTCCTAAGACTAAAAAACAGATCCGTAGTCTCTTGGGCCTAATACAGTTCTACGGAAGATTCATTCCGAATCTTTCCTCTATTACGGCACCACTCTCAACCCTATGAAACCGACCAAAAAGCTCTCACAGCTATGCAGAATAAGGATTTGAAGAGTTCGAGATCCACTCGATATGCTATTGCTCTTCAACCTTTTTATTTCACGGTACGAGCTATCCGCGGTTCGGATAATGTGATGGCAGACATATTGTCTCGATGCCCACATGAAGCAACTTAGCTCTTTTGTCTAGATCCACTGTTACATATCTAAAGTTATGATCTATTCTTACAATAACATGCTTCTGTAACACTTGTTGTCACTTTGTTTAAACCCATGGTTTTATTGATTACTTGATTTCTCTGTTACCGTCTTCGGTAAAACAGAGGAAGGCTTTGTTTCATATGAAATAAAGGTCAAAAAAAATTAATGCGGCCACATTTATAGTTTAGATATATTATTAAGTGACTATGGCACATTATAACATTCTAAGAAATGTACTATTTGTATTGTTCTCAGCAAACCGGAGTGATATGTTGGAACGCTGTATAACTACGATGACTTCTATAGACGTCCTGATGTTCCTTGAGGATTTTGCTTTCAAGACATCGCCGGAATAGAGCATCGTCTTGTTCTTCTGACGTCATCTGATATTAGTTCTATACACATGTACAATCATATGTTTGTAAAAAGAATTTAGAAATGTTGTTAATGATTGACCATTTGAATTTATGGTTATATACTCATTATACGTCGTGAGATTTCGATGTTGGTGTAATCTCGTTAATGGAAATTGTCATTCACATTTATACACATTGATATGTATTTTTGTTGTAACATTACCTGCACTTTTGAGTTGGTTGGTAACACCTCCCCGGATATATTTACTTTGTGAAAATAGTTTCTCCTATCTAGTGAGATTTTTTCTTCTCACCAGACGTTCTACTGTGCGTCGATTGGATCTGACATTATGATGTTATATTTTTGGTGATCCTTTCATCGGCGCATTAATCATGAGTTATGAGCTTAATGCACCTGGCTCATAGATGTATTTAAAAAACATGTGCCATTTTTTTTCCCCGGGAGGTGTGGTAATGTTGCCGACATTTTGACGGTGGGGAAAACGCCAACCTAATGTATGTTTGGTTTAATGTGATCAAAGAAAGATAAATGTTTATTATCTTTCGGTGACAGGTTTGACTGGTGATTATCTCCTCCTGTCTTATGTTGTCCTGTCTCAGGCAATGTCTTATAGTTGACATGTCTTAAGTCTATTTATAGGATCATATACGAAGTATCTTTATCACCCGTTTGGTCGGAAACGCCTGGTCTGGGTTTGCCTCGATCTGATCCATGCTCTTTGGGCATGCGCGGATCTTGGCGGCAAAAGCCGGGAGACTGATTCAGAGAGAGTGTACCTGAGGCTTAGAACGGATGTACCGATCCGTAGATTTCTCTCTGCCAAGTTTTCGATAGGGATTGGAAATTCTGGGAATGACTGTTTTGGCATTCTTCCGTCACTGAGTGTTTCTTTATGCCAGTATTGGCTGTGTTGTGTTACCTTAGAGTGTAAGGATTCTTTGAGAAGGTAACTGAAACATTATTCGATCTTTTCGTCTCGTTTAGATCTTACAGGTACATTTATCGCTGATGGCGACATAGTGAGCGAAGCTCACAAGGAGTTATTATACTGTACTCCAGTATGGCTTCATATTTGAAAGACTAGGTCTAAGTTGACCTGTTACACACATAAGCCTAGGAATCATCTTTATGGATCCGCAATGCAGGCGGAATATGGTTTGGCAGAAAAATATATTTAATCTCAGAAGCGTGTGTAAACTGAGAGTGACCTGATTATCGAGGCCCGCGACCTGCGGCCTGATTTCGTTGTCATCATATTGGTCCGTGTTTACGGCCAATCTTCTTCACCAGAATGAAGTATCTGGCATGTGAGGCCAGTCTGAAGTCTGTTGCTAATTGTAGGACAATGGCATTGACTTTGTTTAAATAACTGATATCGCCCCTACTAAGCAATATATTTGCATATTGTAAACGTCAGCAGCATTCCCTACTTCACTGACTTCTACTTGTGGTTGTGTGAGTTAATGTAAAGACGTCCAAGAGCCTATACGGCTGTAGTGAATTTCTAAATACAATATCTAAATTAATATATAACAGTATAGGGCATAAAGGCAAAAGATAAAAAAAAAGTACAAAAGAATTTTCTGCTGAAACGGTTGGTATCGCCTACGCCTTCAGATTATTATTTGCTAACGAATAGCCGAACAAAACGGTACCTAATATTTTTCAAATTCGTCCTTGACATAAACACCCACTTTTCCTAGTTCTAAGAAAAATATTTGCCTAAAATGCATTGTGGAACGAGGAGGGGAAAGGCTAGAAAAACAACACGCAAAGCACGTCACAATTGGTTCTAACTCTACAACCAACTTGCACGCTTTGCCTTAGGGGTTTCCCCAAATACAATGAAAAAAGTTAGAATTGTGGACACCTCGGTCATGTAAACATGTTAAGCTCTTATTATGAATGACCTAAGCTCTCGTATTCAGCTTGATATTACATGGAAAAAGAATGAACGAAAGGTAGTTTAAAAATAAACAACTAACATAGAAAAAAAGATAGAATTTTGAACCAAACCACATAGCCCCTTAAAAATTGTATATTCGTGTACCTGAAGACTTGCTGACCAAGAATATGTTATTAGTTATATAAATAGTCCCTTAACTAATTAAATATTGATAACACAATACATAGAGATCAGAGATACTGTCAGGTCAAGTCATATCTGCTTAGATTGGATCGCATATTTTTGGGAAAAAATGTAGGTGACAGATAGGCTAGGATAGTACAGTGAATCTGATTGGGTGGCATTTGAAGGGAGACTAAATATTATTGGCTGACCTTTGAATAAACATAAATAGCCTAAGTAACGTAGGAAAAGTTTGAATGATATTTTTTGAAAAGACTTTTTACACTATAAAATTAAGAATGATTGGCTAACTAAAAAGATATTGTCAGAATAAGCATTAGAGGGGACGCCATTTCTAAGAATATTTTCAACAGTGATAGATGAGATCAGGCTGTGCTTTAAAATACAAGTTCTAAGCAGCCTGGGCAATACGACAGATCGAAACTGTGTCAGTCATCGTCTCTGTGTATATTTCCTTGAAAATTGTGGTAAGATTAACATTTATTAACCTGTATTTTATATGAAAATTGAATGTGAAGTAATAATATATGTCTGGACATGAGTGGGTCTATAGCGAACATGAGGCAAAGCCTAAAGATTGATCCACCATGTGATAGACTGTCAGAGAGGTGTAAAATACAAGAATATGTATGATTGTCATAAAGGAGCATAACACCTATCCTATTATATGGAAGAGATTACAGTTGGAATTGCAGTGGCGTTGTAACTATTAGGGACAGGAATACTGGTGTACATTGTCACATCAAAAGAAAATGGTGGCATAGGTTTGTATAAGGATATGATCCTTTTGTTTGTTTGTAATGTACATGTCCTTAACTGTGGACTATTAGTGTATGCTAGATATTACGAAGGATGCATACCTTCACATTTCAGAGGTCCTGGGTACTGACGTTAATGTGGTACCAAACGCTTGAAAACTGATTGAGTCAGGACTCTGCCTGTTTACTGAGAGCCCATGCTAGTGGCCATTGTCTATCAAACAGGGAACAGATTGTCAAGCGAGCAGAGGAAAGGTTCAACATATATTATACGGCCAAGATAAGTTCTTGTTCGGCACCTGAAAGCTCAACTACAGAACTTTAAAAGAACGATCTAATAACAGTGAATAAAACTGGGACAAATATTTAATAGTTCCACAAGTGACAAAATAGAAACAAACATTTCCAGAAGGACATGATTAAAACAACAACCTAGTATTACCACCAGTATTACCTTAAAGTAGGAGAACACTACATAAATATATTCGATTAATAATTTTATATATATGGACAAAGGATTTATTGTGCTAATTGACTGATGTAATTGATTATTGTGATTTCACTTTTAAATTGTCTGTCCTGATTACAAATAAATTTGAATCAGGATAATAAAACTGTAAAAATCTTATTTACACAAAATTCAACCACAGTCTTAAATAAGATAGCCTTTTAAAGTGTCGTTTGTATGTTATTGTGGTAGTACTGTGTGCTGTTGTGAATAATAAACTATTTGTTTGTATGTTTGTTAATTATTGTGCTTCACACTCTACATTCATAACCCTAGACACAACACGAAGTCATTTAATATACTAATATAAATACATTTTGAATGAGATAAAGGGGGTGGTAGCGGAAAGGCACCCTGAAAAGTTCACAATACTATTGAGTAAATTCAGGGACCTTCATAGCTAATCTCATTTATTATAATACTAATACATAACAACAATTCATAACATCAAAATCCACCACAACGGCCTTCGTGTTATCAGCACTGTTATCTACACACTTTCACGATCAACCACATTGTTATACAAGTACTACACGTCTGAATCTACATGAATACTGACATGATGTGTGTGTCTACTACACCCTGGCGACACCTCACGCTAGTGACCTAAATTCTCGCTACAACTTGGTACTGTCCAGGACAACACGACACGTTCAAAGTACTAACATTCATAACACATCAAAACAGTACGTTACATCTGGGCATTTACACTGAACAACTGTTTACATCTAAAAGACACTCTACATCTCCGTGCAAACAGACTTTTACAATTACAAAACTGGCTGAGTCACACAGTGACGATACAGTTGTGCGATCTCAAGTCCACTCCGACAGGATTGCATTACATTCCCGTGCGAGTGATATTTTCTTATTTTTCTCTCCCCTGTCATTATTATGTGGCATATTTTATGCACCATTATTTACGCTCTATGCTGGATCAGTAGGGTGAAGTCTCTAACACTCCACTCCCCTACGGAAGTATTTGCTATGGGACTTTCTTTATCTTTGTTTACCACTCCTCAGACTTATATACGTTCCGCCAGGTGAACTTCGGTATTATCATAACAATACCCAGTCATTATCACCGGTCAGCGAGCGAGATTCTTATCATGAAAAGACGGTCTCGTCCGATTAACATCTATAGAAGCCAATATTGTCTGTCTGAGATAGCCGTCTGAGGTGGGCAGATTACACAGGTAGTAGATGCGTTCATCGTTTCACGGGATCATCCCTGTGTGAGATTATCACGATAATCTGTCTGGAGAGACAATATTGGCGATAGGAAAAATCTGGACATCAAATGAGTTCCCCGATGGTGTTTATGAATTGTGCACAGGATGCTGGCGGAAGTCTGATGCAACGATATGAAATCACTGTAAGAGGTAACGCGTGGATATTAAATTTAATATTTTGAAACATGTGAGGGTATTTCTCGAATTTGAAAAAGCCCCTACCCACGTAGTGCTGAACGAGATCCGATTGGATTAGTTTATTTTCAGGAGCTGAAATATACAATGTATTTTATTGGCACACTAGTTGGAAGTGCAATCTGTGATTTGCACTAAGAACTGAGAATATAGTGTGATGAAAACACAGACACAGATGACAGAGAGAGTCTGCAGCGCACAAGCCATACCAGCGACTTATAAAAGCCAGAAAGAAAAAGGAGACATTGGACTTAGAAATGCCCCAACTATTAGTAACAGATCGAGTATTGGGCAACTATGGAATTCACAAGTAAACCCGCAATGTTAATACAAGACTGGAAACTTAAAGGGGCAAGGACTTTAATTAACAAGACTGGAATCCTAGGAATTTGATCAAAAGTCATAGAGGAATTTAACAACAGTTTTCTCAGGCCCAGGTGATTTCACAGAACATCCGCCGTCAGAGGAATTAACTCTAATTTCCCAGACCAAGTCATAGAGGAATTAAACAAAAGTTTTCCCAGGCCAGGATTCGCAGAACACCCGCCGTCAGAGAAATTAACTCTAATTTCCAGACCAAAGTGATTTCGAAGCATCTAATAGAGAGCTGCGTCCAGTTAAATCTGTGCAAGGAGATTGTGTATTCCAAAAATTTTGGGTTCGTGGTTACAAGCTATCAGACGATGTGTGGTATTCTCGCCGCAATTGTGAGGAAAAAGCATCCACCTTAACCGCCTACAATGAAAGAGAATGTGGAGAAGGCTTCCATCATCACAGAATTGATGAACCACAGCTGAAGGACTCATCTAGAGTTAATCTTTTTTTGTCACAGGCAAAAGCAAAACACGGGCATTGATAGCGCCCCGATGCAACCTCTGTGAGAAAAAATTTACATTACCTTTCACCCCCATTTAATCCTTATTTTAACTAGTTGAACTAATTGACTATTAGATTTGTTGTATGTTATTTTAAACTAAACAAATAAATGTTTATTCAGTCATTAGAAGTTTGAAAGCAAACGTATGAGCAGGATTATTTATTAATTACACACATACACACACACACATATATATATGTAATGGCTATATATATATATATATATATATATATATATATATATATATATATATATATATATATATATATATATATATATATATATATATATATATATATATATAGCCATTACGTATAAGAGGGCTTTCGTTGGATTACACCAACTGGGGGCTTAAAAAGCCAGAATTATTGCTTAAACCCTTCACAAAAGACGACGGACCAGATAATAAGTTAACAAATTGCTCAGCCCTAAGCACCTTTTGTTCTTTACTTCTGGGAATATCTTGTGAAATCTCCCTTAAAGTAGAAGTGTCGTTAATCTTCTATCTACATCTCTGCCAAGAGTAATCTTGAGCGCAAGTAGATACCTTGGAAGCCAATATTAGATTTGAGTTTTGGTCACCGTTGGACCACTACTGCAAAGCAGGGGAGGCAATCCGTGACACACACCAAGCGCAAGGATCTAATTAAGCTTCATTAGTAAGGGAATTTTTATATAATTATATCATTATTATCAACTAATAATTTTTCCAATTTTTTCGTGTTTAAAGTGGTTACATAAGGAGAGGCTTAAATATTCAGATTTGAAGATATATATGCAGTCATTTAGGCACTATTAAAATGATATGATTATGATAGTTATAGAGTTGTAAGAACTAATTTTGTATCATTCGCTCCGCCAATTTGTAATTCAAGAGTAATGAACTTGTGGTGTATATAATTCCGTACTTAAACATATATTTAATATAACTATACTTTTATAAATCTGCTTTCTCTGTTTCTTTATATTATAAGAAAAGATAACTCATTACTACATTGCTTTTTTAAAAGTATTGTGGAATATAATATAATATATATATATATATATATATATATATATATATATATATATATATATATATATATATATATATATATATATATATGTGTGTGTGTGTGTGTGTGTGCGTGTTTGTGTATAAAACGATAAAGAGCAAGGGGATGTTAAAAGGGTGGAGGTTTTAAAAATATTATTTGTCAAAAAGGGGCGTTGCTATTGTCAGGGTTGAGAAACACTGATCTAGACGCACCTAGAGAAGAGCCCTCATCACGAAAGATTCGACAACCAAGCATTACAGTACTCCGGAAGTTAAGTTTTTGTTGATAGGCGAAAGCAACGGACAATAACCAACAGTCCCCAATTAAGTCTCGATGAAGACAATTTCTTAAACCCCCTAAAATCATCTTCATCCATATTTACTTTAACTTACTAAAGACTAATTGATTATTAAATTTGTTATATGTTATTTTACAAATTCATAGTTGATTCAGTTCTTATAGACTAGAAATAACCCGTCAAACTTGACGGGGTTTTTTTTAATCATAGTGTGCTGTTTCCGTTCCCAGATGAGCAGATAGAAGTACATTCGTAGAGTGTTTTTGGTTTCTTTCCAGTATACAGTGTAATCAAACTGTTCATGAACACCGTCATGTGAACGTTTTTCTTTGTTGATTGTAACTATTTTCGGGAGAGTATATATAATGGAAACAATACAATTTTTCAACACGGTTGCATTCCTCAGCTGTGACCAACGTACACAAAGCGAGAATTATGTTAGTGTAGATTCAATTTAAAAAAATAAAACCAAAGTATTTGTTTTATATAACACCCACACCGCGCAAGTTGCACACCGTGCGTTGCGCACTTTTTTTTCTGGCGCGAGTTACTATTTTGAGTGAGACCAACCGACGTAACATACATCGGTAATTATGTTAGAATATATATATATATATATATATATATATATATATATATATATATATATATATATATATATATATATATATATATATATATATATATATATATATATATATATATATATATATATGACAGCGCATGTATGATCGAGAATCTTTAATGTATATACAGGGTGTTTATAAAGTGCTGTGCAGTGAAATTTACGCCCGGGCGAGTCTACGTCACCAGAAATGTGTTTTCAATTGGGGCTTGTTGTGTAATGCTGCACACGGGATTGTGGAACACAGCATTGGAACACAGAATATCATGACGTAAATTTGCATCATTCGTGACGTAATTTATAAAATATTTTTCAAATTCACTGCACAGCGACTTTATAAACACCCTGTATATACATACAGTTACAACCATAGAGCCAGAAATACTTATAACAGGAATTTCGTTGGATTAAACCAGCTGGGGGCTCGAACATGGAACACCATTGCTTAAAATCTCACAAACGGTGACGGATTAGATATAAGTTAATAGTGCTCTGCCATATGCAACATTGTTCTTGACTTCTGAATTACAAGGTATCTTGTGAAAACTCCCTTGAGGTATAATCATCATTATCATTCTATCTACAACTCTGCCAAGAGTAATCTTGTGCGAAGGTAGGCATCTTTAAAGACCCATTTTAGATACTCGAATTATGGCCCCTGGTGGAAAACTACTTTAGAGTAAAGGGGAGGCAGATCCCGCGACACATCTAACAACAATAACGAAAAATGCTATCTGAAGTCACTGTGCTTGTCCAGCTAACAACGGACATCTTAAGTACCCCTGGACCAGCAAGAGACAACTGATATTTTAAGATACTCTTTTCCTGCTTACAGCAAGTACAATGGGTGGGTTTGAAAAAAATCGAAAAAAGGTGATTCGTCTTACGAGGACAAAAGGCAAAGAAAGTAGTCTACGTTACGGCCACAAGGCCTTCGTCAGGAAAAGAAAGAAAGTGAAGGCTAGATAGGAGACATAAGAACTTAAAGAAATATAAAAATAAATAAAAATAAAACCTAGGTACTTCCCTGAAGGCGAAGCATGGCTGAAAAGGAAGTGACTTCTGACCCCGGATGTACACAATACATACTAAGAAACTAAAAACTAAAAAACGAAACTGAACAAAAAACTACCCAAATATAATAAAAGTGGGGACTGGAAATAGAAGAGGACAGAATAAGTAGGAGATAAATGAATATGAAATAAAAAATCAAGACAAATTAGAAAACGTGTACATCCATACATATTATGGAGGATGGCATAAAAATAGAAGAATAGGATAAGAGTGGAAAGAGTCCAAATAGAGCAAGAGAGGAAAGGGTGACCTCAGACAAAGGTGTGGAAAGTGTTGAGACCGGCTGGTTTTAGACACCCCATGCGGTGGATAAGACGGTTCTCAAGCTGTTCTCGGCTGGCAGTGTCAGAGGGGCAGGATCGGATCGCAGTGACCTGGATGTCGATGGGACCCTGGTGGTCAGGACTATTGAAGTGTGTGGCAACTGGTGTGGACTTTTGCTGAGAGATGTCATTTAAGTGCTGGCTGAATCTGTCCCCAAGTCGTTTGCCTGTTTGGCCAATATAGGTTTTGCAGCAACGTTTACATATGATCGTATAAATGACATTACGCGATTCACACGTAAAGCTACTGGTGATGGTGTACGTAGCCTTAGGAAAGGACACCTTCTTTACAGCAAGTAATAGCTTTAGTCACCCCGGTCCAGCTAACAGAGAATGAAGTTGATCTATTCCAAAGATCATTTCAAATCGTGGCTTGTGTCTACCCTAGATGTTTAATTCTTCTTTTTTTTTTGCTGACCCGAGTTTTTTGGGGGTTTTTCATCTAGTCGGATGTTTGCTGATTTACACCCTCAAATTCAGGCAAGAATGCGGATATGTCTGTGTTGAGCAAAAATAATGATATGAATGCACGTTAACCTATATACTCACACCTCTCCCTTTTCGCATAACATGATAAGTCTATTTCCTTTTCTTGTTTTTGGTCAATATTCTTGGCCCCTCTTACACGCTCTCCCGCAACTGGATATTATATTTCCGCTTCAGTTATCATCAACCTCACTCGACGCGACAGACGTGCTCCGTTTTGTGCACAACGTATATTTGACCTTGTCTGCTTCTAGTGACACAACGTCCGCAAACATTATCTTAATGTCTGAAAAATTGTTTTAGTGAGCCTGCAAAAATTATCAAGGAAGCTTGATGAAACTGTAATCAAAGGAAACTCAAATTAAAAAAAAGTCTTGCTAATTACTCTTAACAAACAGGAGCGGCACAGGATGGAATTACTAGCAAACGAACAGCAAGGTGGACGGAAGAACGAAAAGAAAGCAATACTGATCAAAAGTAAGCATGTAAAATCTTACTGCTAAGGAGGTTAGAAGAATAACTACATCAAATACAAACAAACAAGCATGGGAAACAAAGAGCCAAGGATCCAGACCCCGAGGACGACCCAGAGTCCGCTGGGAGGACAACATTAGAAATCTTTGAAGGACCGAGGACTAGAATGGAACCAGGCCAGGAGGAAGACAGCCGATAGAATGATCTGGCGCTCTCTCTTCCAAACCTCTACACCTCACGGTAGAAGGGGAACGACTAAGTAAGTAGTAAATACAAACAAGCAAGGTGGAACAGAGCTAGTAAAACTAACCAAATACATTTCTATGTTAAATATTGGAAAAGCCATGATTAAATTGTGGGATAAAAAATAACTTCCCGATATAGTTTTTATTTCACGAGGACAACCTGTAATTGTGTTTCAATCCTCCGTAAGGGAGAGAAAAAGAATAAGAAAGGAAAAAAAATGTAACGAAACAGTAAGTGGTACAGAGGCATGAGGTGAAATATTTCATCACCAGAAAAACTGAACTGAACAAATTTAGACATGCTCATTGTATAGCGATAGATGTAGTAATTGCCCCCTTCAGTCATAACTGACAATGGAAATGCGCACCTCTGGTGATAGCGCTCGGCTGTTTTTTACCTGGAGTTCCTTTTGTGTGTTCTTTTCGCGTCTGCTTGTTGTGAAGATTTTCTTTTCGCCCAATCTGAGGTGGAGCCGTAGGATGCATCGCCACTTGGTGCGATCGGCAGCTTCATCCTCCCAGTTTGCTGGATTCATGTCCAATGCCTTCGTGTCTCTCTTACACACATCTTTGAACCTCAGCTGCATTCGCCCGATTCTTCTTTTTCCATCTGCCAGTAGAAAATATTTTTGGGGATGCGCCCATCTTCCATGCGGCGGACATGGCCAAGCCAGCTTAGTCTGCGCTGTCTAAGCAGTGAATAATGCTTTGAAGGCCAGTACGTGACAACACCTCGACATTTGTCACTTTGTCCTTCCATGAAATATAGAGGATGTGGCATAGATACCGTAGATGGACGGTATTGAGCATTATTTCTTGCTTAGCATAAGTTATCCATGTCTCGCTGCCATGTAGAGGTATTCTGGTGACACAAGCGTTATATACCGCAGCTTTGGTCTTCGTTGTGAGTTTGGAGTTTCCCCAAATCCGCGATGTGACGCGGGCAAAGGTAGCTGCACTATTGCCAATTCATAGTTATCGATGTAATATGAATACATTAAAGTACGAACCACACATTGTAATATAATGCGAATCTTGACATGTACGACATCCTGTAAATAAACATGGCTACAAACTGAACATGCTTTTACTGAGTGCCTTCTGAAACATGTGTGTGCTTGTGTAGATGACGAGGTAATGCTTATATACATACATCATAACATTACAATCGATAGGGATAACTGGTGCAGCACACACATCCTGACTCAGCACATTTGTTTTCTTTAGACTTATTGTGAGGCCAGAGTCCTTGCATGCTTGGGTGAAGCGATTCATCACGCTCTGAAGCTCCTGTTGGCTTTGAGTGGAGACTGCAGCGTCTTCAGCGAATAACAAGTCTTATATATATATATACATATATATACATATATATATATATATATATATATATATATATATATATATATATATATATATATATATATATATATATATATATATATATATATATATATATATATATATATATATAAACATACATTCTAAATAAATGCCTCCAAGTTTTAAAGGCTACCAAGAACAATTTTAAGTTGTCAAAATTTACATTATTGCCTTTGAAACAATAAAGGCACTCGAGTATACATAATGAAGCGATCATTGGACATCATGTAACATAGCATAAACATATAAACAAATACTCTCATATAAAACTGGCAGAGAACTGTGTCATGGCAAGGAAATAAAAGAATGTAGTAGCTACTGAGGCATTTCGTATTTACACCATGTTGAAAAGTTGATAGAAAAAAAAGACTGATTGTCGAATTAAGATCAGCAGTTGAATCAACATCTTCAGCATTTTCATTTCTGTTTTAAGTTATTTCGATTTTCTTCTTTATTTATTTATTTTTTAAACATTACGCAAAGTCACTACTGATTTCATAGACCTGTATATGCATGTATTCTCAGAATGTTCAAGTATGTATTCCCAGAACGCATATGCGCGTATTCTCAAGCATGCTTATTTATGTACATATTCTCAGAGTTTGTGTGTATGTTCTCTGTGATATCTTCGTCTTTACCTTTTTCATCATCGTACATATTTTAGTTCTCTCCCGTCTTTGCTCTTTCATCATTTTAAAGTCACTATGCTACGTAGATGTCGTGTAAGTGGCAAGACAATGAATGAATAGATTGAAGGACCATACGACAAGGAAACAAAACAGTGCGACAATTTGTCCCGACAGAAGGCATTGTGACAGGGGTCGGAATGATGTCTGTGGCGAGCGGCCAATCCAAAACAACGGTTTGTTTCGCAAACGAACTGGACGCATGGAATTTAATGGTTGGTTGTAAGTGCCCACCCACTTTGAGCGGTTGACATGCACTGAAAAGGGCACGCGAGCATGATAATATCGCAGGGAAAGATGCACGCCTAGTAATTTGATTAGAGGGTTGAGTCATACGACACAGGCCACAACTTCTAACATATTGGCAACCCTAAATATAACGGCACGTTCGCCAGAGTCAGTACGGCGTTTCTAACAC
This sequence comes from Oreohelix idahoensis, assembly GCA_024509875.1. Taxonomy (NCBI): domain Eukaryota; kingdom Metazoa; phylum Mollusca; class Gastropoda; order Stylommatophora; family Oreohelicidae; genus Oreohelix; species Oreohelix idahoensis. The sequence continues at coordinate 120,530 of JAMPIV010004490.1, forward strand.
ACGCGGAGCTAGAATTTTTTTTTCTCCCTAAGCATAGCCTGTTCACAGCATTTCATTTAGTTACAAGGAAGATTTCTACGCCCATATTTGTAAACGTTGGTGGCGCAGCATTTTATTCAAATGGGTATCAAGTGCTCACAAGTTGATTCGCATATACATATGTCAAGTTCATCTCACTCAGCAGCTTACCACCTGAGTCTAGTTAAAGCACGCCGAAGTTGATTCTCCTATATATATATATATATATATATATATATATATATATATATATATATATATATATATATATATATATATATATATATATATATATATATATATATATATATATATATATATATATATATATATATCAAGTTCAACTCACTCAAAAGCGTATTTTATGAATTAAGATTACATATTCACAAGTTGATTCGCATATACAGATAACAAGTTCAACTTACTTAAAAGCGGACTTCCTGGATCAAGAGTGCATACTCACAAGTTGAGGAGTCTATATAACAAGATCACAGTCACGAGGTGATTCGCCAAGATATCAAGCTCAAATCAACAAGTTCGGCTATTCATTAGGTCAGTGCATGAAGTGAATTCGTCTTTTTTCATAAGGTTTCGCACGCCGGAAACCATTCAAACAAACTTCATTGCACGAAACCTAAGTGGTACCAGAAGCTCATTTCGGGAAGAGCTCCAGTCTAGTCAGTGTCTTTCCAAGATTAGACAGCAGCCATCTTCATGAGACAACTGCCAAAGGGTTGTCAACGCTAGAGGTATTTCCAAAGTCTCACTACGGCACGTACAAGAGTTTCAGCTATACTTACTCGTCTTGGAGAAACTCCACGCGACATACCATACACCTACATTGGACAATCTATGCATATCTATATATAATCACACAGGGGAGGAAGGTGGAGAGACATATAGACAGTATAGATTGGACATTAGTGTGGTAACACTTAATATATCACATCATCTTTCCACTATTTACAAAGGTTCACTCTCATATTTAACTAATTACATTATTTAAATTTCATCTGTGTGTGTGAATTGTCTTTCACCATCATATCTTTGTATTTTCTACTAACCCTAAATGTGTATATATATTTAACTAATAAACTATATCATTACCTAGTTCGTTAATGTATCACTTGTGCTGTCTGTGGTAAATATTTACATATAGGTAAAATACTTCATTTAGGAGGTGGGGGCTCTTTCTTTATCGAGATCTGAGGGCAGACGTTAAGGTCGTGAGGAAATAGAACACTATTTTCTTCTTCTTGTCCTTATCTCGTAAAGTATTTTTCTTTCTTAACGAGCCAATTTCTGGATAACATTCCATAGGCCATCCCCAGCGACAACAACTATTGTAGCTGCACAATACGACACTATACGACACCACCAAAAAAATATTTATAGAATTTGTTATTCCTATATACACACACTGGGATCAACTGTGCTGAGATCCTCCTTGTGTGATCTAACTGAGGAGATCAAAGCACGGATGGAGTTATCGGTGTGCAATGAAGATAGCCCTTAAAACCAAAATAAACACAAAAAAACCTTTTCCAAAGTGAATATTTTCGACTCATTTATTAATTTTCTTCTTCATCTACTGTACTTTTCGGTCCTTACAAAACATGGAGCTACCACTACATCATGTAAATCAGAAAATATTTCTAAATATTAAAGGACAAAATGTCGCAATCTTTTAAATTACAAAAAGTCGCTAATGTTTAGGTTAAAAATGTCTCGACTTACGAAGCTCAGGGAAATAAAAAGAACAGGTGTAGAGACTTGCTGCATGGGCATGACAGAAATGTCACTGAAGAATGGAAACAAGGGAGGCAATCACAACACAGCAAACAGACGATGTATCAGATTTCACTCACATTTACGTTTCTAAAACGAATAGTTTTGTAATTGTTTTGCTATTGTTCATTTTCTTATATTAACGTCGTTCCCAGGATTTGGAGATCCGTGATGACTGCCCCACTTTAACGAACCCAAGAAAAAAAATAAAAAAATTCCTCTTTTAATAAGGAAAGCTTTTGAGATTTGTTTTGCTTTCAGGATAAAAGATGTGATCTGTGTGGGATTAATTTTGGAATACGCGTCGGTGTAAAATTTAGAACAAAATAAGATTGATGTGTTTTCCCTGGGCAGGGAGGCACAGGCTTAACTTAGAAGTTCTATAACCTGAAGCGGTCTATGCAAACAACACCTGATGGCCTGCTTGGGTGTAGAAATACTGAGAGGTACTGTTTATGGCAACTTCAAAGTGTGCCGACCACTCTGTGTAGATTGTTAAAATTCGCGCACGTCGCAAGTGAAACTTGAAAGATGGGAAAGATTGAACAAACAGCTACACCCTTTTAATCTAGTTTTAGTTACCAGCTTTAAAATTGAAGGGCTTACGGGGCTTCTGAAATTTAGGTCGCAGAATCTCATAGGGTTAATATTTTTTTCCCCAAAGGGATCGGTGCAGAGCAATCATTAGTTCTGTTACACACATTATCAGGTGCCATCTTCAAATCGAAGATCGGCTACAATGGATCTCCAACGTCTTTTGTCTCTTGTCTTGGTGGTGCACTTTGATAAGGTCACAAAACGTTTTGTGCATGTACTTTTGCGCCCTTCTCTCTCTCCTTCATCGTTCTATTATTTGACATATGTTATGCCCTTACATTTTTTGCTCTGAGCCGCTCCCAGATTTGTTTATGTTTCGCCCGGTGAATCGTCGTAAGCTAGTTAGACAGGCCAGCGGATAATACGTTTATCACCTAAGTCGTCTAGCCACCTTTGATAGAGACGATCTGTGTTGATCCAAGGTGGTCCCGACCACTCTTCAAAACAATAAGACCCGGCAGAGTACAGAAAGAAAGCCATTTTGTTTGTCTAAGCTGCCGGCGATCCATACCTGTCCGGCTGGCGGATGCACAAAAACACATGTGATATATGTAATCGCTTCCGCTGGAACATCTCTATGTAATTATTACAGATAACCTGTCATAATCTACAATATGGGCGGAAAGTATCAGACAGGATGTCACAGATATGGGCAACTTTGAAACTTAAAAGTAAACCTGCATTTTTAAATACAAAGACTGGAGACCTAAGGAATCAGATCACCCGTCATAAGAGGAATACTAAAATTTCCCATACCAAGTGATTTGAAAGCATCTAACCTAAGTTGCTGTGTCCATTCTAAATGTGACAGGAGATTGTAGATCCCATTTGGGGTAAGCTGTGAACCTATATTTTACAAATGTGAATATGACATGTTTTTCTTGCTAAGTGTTTATTAATGAGGCTGGCAACCTCAACATATGAAAATAGTACATTCATAAACCACTACAGCAAGCGCTGATCATTGTTTCTTGCTAGTCGTAAGGAAACCCGACAGCAGAGGTGACCCCAGACTCTGAATGGAGCAGTGATGAGTGATGATTACATCCCATGTGCATCAAGTGTATAGTATCTTTTTGGGAGATATATGTACCTTGTTAATTGTAATTGAGGCAAGCCATTGCCCTCGCGCTGTCCAAGCACATATTTTCCCAGTTTAATACCCAGAAGAATATCGGTGATTTCAAATTATCTTCCCTGAGTTACGCTGTGTATACTCTAGAATTTAATTGTTCAGAGAGGCTAACATTGGTGGATGGACAGCGAGACAATGCGCCTGTTAATCTTCCAACCCAGTGTACTTAGAAGAGGCATTTATTCTTTTTATTTTGTCTAAAGTTCGTGGAACGAAGCTATCAGACTGTTCGTGGTACGAAGCTGCAAGACTAAAGTTTCGACGTCACTAGATGTGAGTTAAAAGCAAGTAATCAACACTAACCGTCAACATTGGACGAGTTGTGTGGAGAAGGACCCTCATCACACACACACGCACGCACGGACGCACACACACACAACTAACAATTTAAAAACGATAATCATCAAGTGTTATATGCTCTTCATTACTGAATGTTGTAAAAATTTTGACATTGAACAAGCATTTACAAAAAGGAATTGATAATGGTGAAATGTGGATGCATAGAAGACAGAGGCGCATCTTATAGTAAGAGAAGAACACAAGTAAAGAAGTCATTGACAATCTACGAGTAAAAAGAGAATTAATGGATCAGATAAACATTTGATAAATAACACTTTCTGAACAAATAAAATAGGCAAAATACCGATTGTTAAACCACAGTAAAAGGAAACAGCATAAGTAACGAATATGGATTGGACATTAACACCGAGAAAACGAAAACTACGATAATAAGCAAAACAGACGTTAAGCCAGTATTAAAATAAGCATAAGTGGGAAACTCCTGGAACAAGTCAAGAATTTCTCATATCTTGGTCATATAACAACAGAAGATGGCAGATGTGAAAGATAAATCAAGAAGAGAATAGGAATAGCCAAAGCTTCATTCAACAACATGAGACATATTCTAACATTTAAATAACTAACTCACAAATTCAAACTGAAAATCATCAAATGATCTGTATATTCTTCCTTACTGTATGGTGTACAAACATGGACAATGAACAACCAATGGGAAGAAAGAATTGAGGCCTTTGAGATGTGGATATATAGAAGAATGGAGAACGTCTCATGAAATGAGAAGAAACCAAATAAAGAGGTCATAAAAACCTAGGTATGAAAAGATATCAAAGAAAGAGATCAAAATTCTCCAACTAAAATATCTTGGCCATATAAAAAGACAACACCTTTCAAAAGACCACAATAGAAGGCAGAGTTGATGGCAAACGTGCAAGAGGAAGACAGCGCTATAAGTGGGAAGATAACACCAAGAGATGGACAGGACAGAGTCTATCAGAGTGCACCACAAAGACAAGAGACAGAAGACGTTGGAGATCCATTGCAGCGGATCTTTGTTGCGGAGATGTCAGCCGATGATGATGAGTAAAAGGACAAGTTTAAGACAGACGAGCAAGACATTTTCGATTATGTAATGGACAGGAAAGGGCCTATCGCAGCGTACTTTAAAGACAAAGGCCGAAAGACATTAATGATACACTGCAGCCGACTTTCGATGCGACGATGCCAGGTGGTCTGATAAGTTTTTAATTTAAAAAGCGTCAAATATTTTCGTTTTGGCTTTTGTTTTGTTTTTTTAAACGGTTTACAGTAAGCTGCCCAATTAACCTTTATGAGGTAGTCCAAACACCGCAGAAAATGGCCGTGAAAGTGTAGCAATAAACGTGGTGTAAAACCTTGGCACTGCAGAAATGTTAAGGTTCTTTAGAAACATAAATGCTCAGGCTGACATGGCTTGACGCTTTTTGAGAAAGATTTCTAGGTTAACGAGTTACGATACAGTGATTCTGTGGATGTCCATGATTGTTTTTAAAGCCTGTTAGATAGGCAGAGAAGCAGACACGTGCGAAAACACAGAAGGGCAGACATTTAAATAGGCAAGGACAGACAGGCAGAGAAACAGATAGACAGACATACGTACGGATGGACGGACGGGTGAATAGCAGGATGGATTAAGAGACAGACGGCCGGCCGGACGAATATGGGGATGGATGGACTGACAGACAGATATACATACAGACAGAATGAATGAATGAACGAACGAACAATTTATTTCACCCGATTAAAGAAATAGCCTTTATTTCGTTTTTACATTAAAATAAAATATTATAATACCTTTTTCAATGAAATAGTTGATTCTGAGGGGTTCGCTTTCATGAATGATTGTTACATGTGCCAGACCCTACATTAGTCTGCCTACAACTATTCATCCCCTACATAGATAGATAGATAGATAGATAGATAGATAGATAGATAGATAGATAGATAGATAGATAGATAGATAGATAGATAGATAGATAGATAGATAGATAGATAGATAGATAGATAGATAGATAGATAGATAGATAGATAGATAGATAGATAGATAGATAGAACGAACGAGCTTTATTTTCAAAGGGTTTAGAATTGGGCACGCAGGCCCGTCCAACATCCTGTCCTTCCTTTCTCTCGTCTTCCATACTGAATCCATTAATTCTCACATGTATCTTAAATATTACTTAAAATACGAAACTAAGAAAATAACATACAATAAAATAAAATAAAATCCCAACATTGTAACAGTACAATAATAGTTACACAGATGTACAGTACCTTATCATAATTAATACTAAACAGGACAAAATTACCTTTAAAACCTACATATGATGTTATGTAATTATTTAAGAACATAACTAAATTAGGGTGGCATATAATCTGCACTCATGACGTATTTGAAAAGTCTGTGATTGAATGAATATGGAGTAAGTGTGTTTTTTAGGTCGTTGTTGCATAGAGATTTATGATCAATAAATTTTCTATATTCTTTTCTTTTCTACCCGTGTCCTCTACTTTATTATCGCTCTTTTATCCTTTTCCTGTTTTTCGCATTCGTTCGTTTGCGACTAAATATATTTTCCCATTCTGACTTTGCCGTTTCTTTTCTCATACTAGTAACGCATTTTATTGCGTAATATGTCAGTCCCGGCACGAGACGATATAGTGTGAGAATTCATTCCGTCAGACATAGAGAGCAGACATTTGTCTACATTTTCAGCTGTCACGAGAGTTTTCTTCGGCTAAGTTCTCGGCGTGAGGTGTGAACGGCGCCCTCATATGCATAGCTCAGAAATGAGACATGTCATGTGAGGTGTGAAGACGCGTTCTGGCAGTTATGGCCAGCGTCTAAGTTAAGTGTTAAGAGAGAGGGAGGGGGGACCGGCGCTATTTCGGGTTTTCGTAATAGCGTGGGATCCTTTGTCCGTTTTCATATATCTACACGAGTAGCTTAGACTATTCATTCAGTTCTCCAAATTTTGCAGTAGACAGGTTGCTCGTGCTAAGGAAATAAGCTTGCATAGCGAAGTCTTAGTTTGTTCTCGACAATTTGCCGAGCTTCTACACTACCAATAAATATAAGCGTATAAATTCTAAGTTGTGCGGTCGCCTGTAGTTCTGTCTGGAGGTAAATATTATATATATATATATATATATATATATATATATATATATATATATATATATATATATATATATATATATATATATATATATATATATATATATATATATATCTATCTAGTAGTGTTGAGTGATTCAGTGATAACCGCTTATTTCATTTTACTAGTGAGATTCCTGTGCAGAAGTAATTAATTTATAAGTCTGTTATATTCTCTAGTCGACATGTTACAGTGGAAAGCAAAATAAATTATAATTTCTAGCTTAAACTCATGCAGCTATAAATAAATTTTATTAAATTGCTAGTAATCAGTCGAGAATATTTTAAACTAACTTATAACTGCACTTATTCATCATTGAGTATTGACGAAATACGTATGTATTTCTAATTCATGATGATTGATTTTATTAATATAACTTATTTCACGGGAATTTAAACGGTAAGACCAGCTCTACGCTTGCAGTTTATAATGTAAGTTATAACCGAGGAATAGTATGTATAAGTATTTTATATGTTGTTTTCTCTTTATTCAGTGAAACTGGGGTAGCCCAGCTCTACCAGCGTTTTAGTACATGAGAAATATCTGTGAAGAACTAAAACATTTTTTTCTTAAAGACTTGGGTGTATAAAGTAAAACCTGTCTGGCATTGCGTTGGCATCCAGAACGACAGAGTACCCATTTCATGAACTTTAAGATTAAATGAAGTAACGGGCCTATCGAGCCAGATTTAATGCTTCCTGAGAAAAACTCAAGTACATTTCAGCCCGTGTGGCAAGTAATATGTTACAATCAATAACCTTTCCGACACTGTTGACAAATTGTGGTGTGACCAAGAATGTTACCTTTGATCGAAGTTACAAACCTGACATTTTTCCTAAGTAGTGGAAACCTCGTGGTTCTGACAATGAGAGCCCGCTCAAAACTAATTCTTACCTGGTGATTCAAGTGACACTAACCTTAGTCTGAAAAATATTCGCATGAAGAGGACGCTCCCCGGAACATTGGATGAACCCAAAATCTACAGAGCTGGGATCCGCTTCATTAAAAGAAAGACAGATTAAAGTGTGTGGGTGTCCTAAAGTTTGCGCCAGACGGCGAACAACAGCACAATTGTAGGTAAGAATGTATGTCAGGGCCCTGATGAATGAACAGAGAGAAAGCAGGAACGAGTGACTCTTTTATGGTATATCAAATTTCACCCACTTTGTATTTCTTTATGCAAGGTTTTTTTTGTTGCTAACAATATTTTCCTTAGGATAGATTAGAGTATCAAAGTCTGTTCATACCTTTAAAGGGAAATCATTAGACTACAGCAGATGTATCCGCGACTCTTTGGGGCTATCACTTTTCTTCTAACAGGACTGTGGGCTATACATCGAGGGAAAGGATCATACCAATGGGTCTATCATTCTTGTAGCAAATTTATGGACTTCATGACTATTTGTATATGCTTGCTGTAAATTTTATGTGTTGTGATGGAAGTTTCTTCTGATAATTAAATTCAATTAAACTTAATCAGTGTGTTGGTCAGCTCGTTCCAAATTATCTATATTTTCATTGTCATAGTTTCACGTCGGTGCGTCTATTGTAGTCACTAATGGGTGTGTGTATGTGGGATATATATAAATTAATATATATTATACTAGAGGGTCTGACAAATATTAATGTGTTGTAGATGATAGGCTGACTGAGAGAAATCATCTCGATGGTCAGAGACCGACTCTAATATATTTCTTCCATCTCACTCGTGAAATCTATTTCTACTTATATCTCACCTGTTTCTATTGCTATTCAGAAGGGACCAAACTTAAGTCTTAATCCACCTATCACAAATCTACGACAGTCGTGTGGAAGATTATTCCACAGATGAGCAGCAGAAAATGCTAAACTTTTCTTGAATAAGTCGAGCCTAGACTTGGGCATGTGTAATTTATTTAAGCATTGACTGCGTCTTCCGCTGTATTTTAAAATAGGCCACAAATACTTGGAGCATTCTGTGATAAGATTTTGTGAATAAATTTGGCTTTGTTGAAGAGAAAGCGCTTTCTTAGTGGTAATATGTTAAGATATGTATATGGGTCCACACACTGTGTGAGGTTTTTGTCAGAAACTAGGGGCACTGCACGTTTTTGTAATGAATAGAGTCTTTTAGTCTTGGACATGGTGCAGCCATCCCAAATTGTGGAACAATAGTCTAGATGTGTTTGTATTTGGGATGTATAGAACATTTTTCGAATCTCCTCATCTAGGAAATGTTTTATTTTAGCTAACTGGTAAACTTTTTGTGCCGTTTGTTTGGTTAGTGCTTGTACATGCGAATTCCAACTTAAATGTTGGTCAATTATGAGTCCTAGTGTTTTATTTTCATTTACATCTTCAATTAAAGAGGTTCCAATGTAGAGCTGAAGTGTTGTTTTCAGTGAGTTTTGTAATTTTTGTCTAGTTGATATTATCATACATTTTTTTTTAATGATATTTATTTGCATGCAGTTTTCATTGCTCCACTTAATAAGATTCTTTAAGCACCAAACACGGCGCATAAGGCAGAAACCAGTGCTCTCCAGGTTGTTCGTTGTGACGCCACTCCTCTTAGCTCTTGCACATTATTTAGGCCCAACGTTCTTCCTTCTCTTATTATTGTTCTTCTGAGTGTTTCTTTTGGTCTTCCTTTTTTCCTCTTACCCTCAGGAACCCAAGTGAGCGCCTGTAGTGGTATTCTGTTGTTTTGCATTCGTAGGACATGACCGATATATGACCATCGTCTTTTCCTTATATAGTCGGAGACATATTTCTGCCTAGAGTCTTCTCTTATTTGTCGATTAGTCTTGAATTCTTTCCAACTGATGTTCATGAGTTTTCTAAGACATTTGTTCTCGAATGTATTCAGCTTGTTCTCCAATGATTTTGTTATTTTCCAACTCTCACAGATTGTCTGTGTCGCTTTGTAATAATATTTCTAGCGTGTTGCAACTTTTATCACTAGTATAAATAGTACAGTCATCGGCAAATAGGTCGCAGGATGAGTGCTTGATGTGTAGTGGAAGGTCATTTTGTAAATGGAAAAAAGTAGAGGGCCGAGAATAGAACCCTAAGGAACACCGGTGTCAATAATAGTTGGGCTTGACAAGAAGTTATTGTACCACACTACTTGCTGTCTGTCGGACAGGAATGATTTAAGTAATGTCACTAGTTTAAAGTTAACTTTCATTGTTTCTAATTTCCTTATTAAAACAGCGTGATTTAACATATCAAATGCTTTCCTAAAGTCTACAAAGATTGCTCCACATATGTTATCGTTATTGATGTTTAGGTGCAAGTTGTCTATCATCTTAGTTAGAGCTGTGTGGCATGAATGCTTTTGTCTAAACCCTGACTGACTGTCAATTAGCAAGTCATTGCTAACTAGGTACTGTAGTGTTGTTTTATGTATGTGTTTTTCTAGTGGTTTAGATAGCGATGATAAAATAGAAATTGGTCTATAGTTACCAAGGTTACTGTTATCTGACGAACCAGGTTTGAAGAGAGGATATACTTTGGCGATCTTAAAGGCCGAAGGAAAATAATTTTTGGCGATACATTGATTATATATATAAGTTAGTGAATCACTAACAGCTGGTGCAGCATAACGCAGTATTCGATTACTAATTCCGTCAAGACCTGATGAGCTATTATCTTAAAGGCCATGAAGATAGTTATACACTTCATTAACTGTCATAAAAGGAATGTCGGGTGGAACTGAGTTTGTACATTTCTTCTCACAGAATGCTGAAAGTTGGTCTAAGTCACTAGGGGAATGTGGTATTGTGGATTTCAGACTGCTTATTTCTGCTTGAAAGTGATTGCTGAAGTCTGTACAAGTAAATGAAGTGTTGGAAGATAATGAGTCTGGTGCATTACGTTTTTTCGCTAAGGTGTTAATTGCCTTCCATATCTCCTTACTATTTTATTTGTTCTGAACCATATTTCTGAAATGATTTTTCTTTTCTTTACGAATTAAATATTGAACCTTGTTCCTGTATACCCGGTAAGGGCTGAGGTCCTTATTTTTGTGCGCTTGATCTTTCTGCCTCATGGCCTCCAACACTTCCTGCGTGATCCACGGAGATTTTAATTGTCGTTTGACGCGAATTTCCTTAGCTGGAACGTGCGTGTCAAAAACACTATAACAATTTTTTGTCCAGTATGCAATAGCGTCATCCGGATCAGGAAGTTGGTAAACACGGCCGAGAGGTGCAGTTAGCAAGTCATTCAAAAATAATTCCCCACTGAAATGTTTGAAACTTCTAAATTTAATACTTACATGTTTATTTTTGGGAACTTTACATTTATTCTTTGACCATGTATAGCATACTGGATAGTGGTCACTCATTGCAATATTAGGGACAGAGCATTCTATGATGTGTTCTGGGCAAGTTATGTAGATGTGGTCGATTAGTGTGGATGATGCTTGTGTTACTCTTGTAGGCTGGTTAACTATTTGTTTTAAATTGTACGATAATATTATATTTTTCCATGTTAGATTTGAATTGTGTATATCGATATTGAAATCACGAAGAACAACCTCCTTGACAGAGGCAAATACATTGTCCATCATGATGGTGAAATCTTCGTACCAGATAGGTCCTGCACTAGGATTTCGATAAAGATATCCCACCAGAAACGGGCCCTGATTCGGTAGCTTCATTTCCAACCATACACATTCTATCTCTGCTGTCTCTAAGTCGTTTCTGCGGCGAAAATTAAGGGAAGTGGAAATATAAACTGTTATACCTGTCTCTTGTTTTTTGCTTGCGTCGCGCCGAATAGTTTTAAAACCATTTAACGCAATGTCATCGTCTGTTATTCTGTCATTTAGGCGACTTTCTGAAAGTCCAAAAATGTGAAAATTCTTATTTAGAATGTGTGTAAGTTCGGGGAGTTTGCCTAGAAGATGGTAAATATTCAGATGACCAAATCGTAGACCATCCCTGTGAAGCCACTGTACATAATTATCAGCCATGTTTGTATAGTATAATATATATATATATATATATATATATATATATATATATATATATATATATATATATATATATATATATATATATATATATATATATATATATATATATATATATATATATATATATATATAAAATACCAAATTAAACAAGCAGTTATGCACACAAATAAGCGCAAAGTATTTTACGAATTAATACTTCACCAAGGACGTGAAATTCAAGGAAAGAAAAATTGCAGGAAATACAATATTAAAATAATTAAAACAATTTCAACTGAGTAAATTGTTTGGAGTTTATAAAAATTGTCACAAAACAATCAAGTATACAACATATCACACCAGAATTGCTCAATGCAACAAACTGAAGTTAAACGAGAGATGGAAGAAATTAAAATTGTCACACTTCAGACAAGTATACAACACTTCACACCTTAACACCGTTACTTCTAACAAATTAAAGCTACGCGTGATAAAAAGAAATTGAAATTGTAACAAAATAAGCAATCAAAGAAAAATTCGTCAATAACTGATATCTCTGCCTGGCATATAATAGGGATAACGTTGGGCAGGCATCATTAATGCTTGTCTAAGTGACGCAGGACTGAATTGCATCAGATAGACAAGATCAGGGTTGCACTGAGGACGATGATAAGGACTAGGGGAGGAAGCATGGTGATCTCTGATTTCTTCCGTCCTTGTTTTAGCGTTGGTAGGACTATTCTGAGCCTGGGACATTGGATTACTGTTGGTAGAGGTATCTGAGTGGGACTGCTTTGTGACTAATGGAGGAAACATGGTATCATAAGATTCTGCTTCCTGATTGAAAGTGGCGTTGTGATAGCTGGAAGACTGTCTGCTTGCAATATGTGTGCTTCTTTGTTGGGCAGGTAGGGTGTGTGATGTATTGTGATGATAGGTTGATGTCACAGTAGATTTTTTAGGATTCTCTATGTGGGTTGCACTGTCTTGTTGCGTCCTTTCTGGATATTTTATGTTTTTGGCCAGGATGCTGCTTCCCAGTGTGGATATGTGAATTTGATCTCTGTAAAGTCGTTTCTTAGGTGCTCCTGAATTAGATGTAAAGAATGGGGTATTGTTGATGAAACCAAGGCCGTTTTGTTTACAATAGTTCTGTAGTTTTGTGTTGTAAGTGTCCGCTATGCGACGTTGAAACCCATAGCATGGTGGTATGATTGATGAAATAAAGATGGAAGCTTTGGGAAATTTATGTTTAACTGTAGTCACCAATCCTGAGGGGTTTAGGCTCTGCTCATTCATGATATCATTAATTCCTACGTGTAGTGTTGTTTTTGTTATGTTGTGATTAATATCGAACTTATTAATTATGTCCAGTAGTCGTTTAATACCAGCTCCCGGCACTGTCATAACTGAAACGATGTCTTCTCTTGTAGTGGACATTCTTTTACAATAAATACATTTCAAGAGGGAGTCACCAATTACAATATGTGTAACGTCACTACGTATTTCTTCACTTTGTTTTCTATTAGATTTATGCTGCTGCCATTTGTGGTGTTCTTTTTGTGGACTGTCGTGATGGGTCTGAGAATTTTTAAGTGGGTTTTCGGGCACTTGAACGTTGTTTGCTAGGGATGCTGATACCTGCTCATTTTCTGTTGAATAATCCTCAAGAACTTGAAATCTATTGGTAATTTTGACTCCAATAGGATATGTTGTGTTTGTGAGTGTCTCTTCGTGTTTTTTTGTGTACAGTTTGGCGGTGACCTTTTTGTTGATTTGGCGTATGTTTATTTATGGATTCTTCGCAATCTTCTACCATTGTTTGAGGATGATCTGGTTGTCTTATCTTATAGAGTGAGAAGTCTCTCTGCAGTTTTTCGATGATGTCTTTCATGCTAGAATTTTCATCCCTCAGAGATACTATCTCACTTTTAAGAAGTTCGTTTTCGGCCTTGAGCGATGTCTGTATACTAGACATGAGATCACCAATTAAACTTCGTAAAGTGTCCTCCATGTTGTGCATTAGCTCCGGGCAGCACAGCACAGGTAACTTCGTGGTGTCTTCTTTTTGTTGCTCAAGAGATACAGTTTCAGCTTTCCGTATATTTTCATGGTCCATGGGGTATTCGATGGCCAACAAAGGTTTAGAAATTGTAGGAGTGTCTGAAATTTTATCGAATACTGCAGAAGGTAAATTTTGTGATTCTGTGTGAGAAATTGGGCTGCAGCTGATGTTGAGGATGTCGTTGTCGGTAGTAAAGTCATTGTTGTCTGAAATCGTTGTGTCTACTACCAAGTGGGGCATAGATACAGCAGAGTCCACTTTAGTGTGTTCTAACTCAACATCAGTTACAATTTCTGCAGATTCTTTTAATTCGACAAATTCTGTTTCTAACCATGATTCGATTGCTGCGGCAGTCCCCTGGGCCATTAATTTGTTCTTTGTGTGATAAAGGTGTACTTTGAGATGTGGTATTGTTATAGCATCTTCTACTAGTGCATCATTTATGTCTGTTCTTGACTCTACAAGTCCTGTTTCGTAGTATTTAATGACAATTATACGAAATGCCTCGTACTGAAAGGTGCTCTTGAATGTTATAGTTACACATTTTCCATGACTTGACAGCTTCAAGGTTATACCGGACCCGGTTCTACAACCTTTAAGTTTTACACGAACAGCTTTCTCTTTGTTCAAAGCATAGCTTTTTATGGTTGTTGGTCTTAAACGAGCGTCCCTGGAGTCCACTGTTAGCTGCGAACTAACGCCTTCCTCCAAGCATGACATAGTTACATTCCACAGGGTGTTTTATTACCGGTGAGGAACATTGTATACCGGGAAAATTTTATGATGCTCGACAGCAACGCTTGACCAACTGACCTCTTGCTTTGGCGAAGGTCACAATCGAATGGGTCATGTGGTCTTTGTTGCAAATATCCTCCATTAACATAGAGAAAAACTGATACACATTTCACCGGTATTCTATAAAATGTTACACAGTAAATTAACATAATATCATGTTTAAAAATGTCACCGTCTAAAAACCAATACACTGATATAAAAATCCATGAAATATGACTTAAACGTCCTGCGTTAATACTGCGAAATGTGAGAGGCGATCGAAACAAGTCCATCCATGCTGGCTTGAGGAAGAAAACAAAAAGATAGATAGATAGATAGACAGACAGACAGACAGACAGACAGACAGACAGACAGACAGACAGACAGACAGACAGACAGACAGACAGACAGACAGACAGACAGACAGACAGACAGACAGGCAGGCAGACAGACAGACAGACAGACAGACAGACAGACAGACAGACAGACAGACAGATAGATAGATAGATAGATAGATAGATAGATAGATAGATAGATAGATAGATAGATAGATAGATAGATAGATAGATAGATAGATAGATAGATAGATAGATAGATAGATAGATAGATAGATAGATAGATAGATAGATAGAGAAAAAGCCATGTTTTGTTTTTAAGTATTTCTCACTATACGAAATAATAACTGAGCAAAGCACTCAAGAATTCGCTAGACAATGAAAAATGTGTTTACGAACGTAAACATGCGGGATATTACTACTTAATTGATGAGCAAAACATCGCTAAGACATAACTTAGAGATTAACCAGAGATAAACTATGGCACTGGCACATGATGTGAAAAATAGCACGCACACTGTGATCTTCATTGAGCTCAGGTTTTTGTTTAATAAGATCAGGATGCAGGTGCGTTAGTAGGTTGATATGACAGCCTACCGTATATACTCGAGTAAAAGTCGACAAATTGTATTCCCATTTCTTGACCTTAAAAATGTACCCCGACCAGTCAATGTTGTCCCCCGCCAGTCCCGCCGCATGTTGGTATCCTTCATATACAAACTTGCTGCATCATTAAATATTTTTAACAAAATGTTTTAAGTAGTACAATAAAAAATGGGTAGAAATGAATAACATTGGGACGTGTTCTTCGATGTCACAATTGTAAGTCGCCAACATCGCTAGGGTTAGGACTAAGGTTATGGTTTAGGGTTAGGTTTGGGATTTATAAACCAAGCCATAACACTTAGCCCTGTTTACTGCGTCTATGAATTATTTTACTCGTATAAGGTCGTATCGAACACACAACCCACAATGTTCATTTCAATCAAAAATATTTAAATCTATTCTATTAGGCTATTAATCGTGATTATCAAATACCATAATTCCCGCCGTAAGTACGTCGGTCGGTCACATCATGCACACCGTCATTTGCGCACTTGTCTATTTTCGAGAGAGCACATTAACTTTCAACCACAGTTAAGGGGTGCAACTGTGGTGGAAAGTTAGACAATAATTGTATTGTTTCCCTTATATGTACTCTCCTGAAAATAGAAAAGTGCGCAAATGACGGTGTGCATGAACAGTTTGATTATGGAAAGAAGCCAACAACACAATTGATAAACAGTACATGAACTGGAGTTTCGTCAAACTTCAAACGTTGTTCTCAAAGGCAGTAAGTCAACCAATGCTTCTCAGAGGCAGTAAGTCGACCAGGGCAAGATTTTAAAAGATGCACGAACAATTACGAGACATGTTGTCATAAAAGAAATGTTAGTTATTTAGTCAATTTACGGTCTATTAGATCATTATCACTGCTCCACATGTCATTTAGGAAGGTTACTCCATGTCTTCATATTTAATACATCCATATAATTTTCACTACAAATATCTAATGACGGTCGCCTGCAATGAAATGACCACAGTAGTGATAGTACCGTCTGTAATACATGTAACAGAAACAACACACTATAATTAAAAACCTGTCAGTTTTGACGGCTTATTGCTAGAATAAAATAAATACATACACTGGATACGGATACAAATTAACAACAACTTCCTACCATGTGTACACCAGGCATGCACAGCTGTTGTAAACACACCCGTATTTAGTTTCTTTTTAAAACGTTATCCCGAAGGCGCTATTACAGTGAGTTTGAAAAGAAAGCGTACTTCTTACGAGGCTTGCTTAAAGCTGAAAGTGATAAAATTTGTGAAAGCCGTGGCAATTCCAATGCAATGCGGAAATTAGTAATCGACGAAAAACTTGTTCAGACTGGCGTTAAATAAAAGAATCTTCGCAAGCGGTGAAATGAGACACTATGGGACATGTATCGTCTTTAGCCGAAATGTCTATTTCAAGGGATTAGACGTAAAATAAGAATTCGATTACGGAATTATAATGGGTAAGTTGGAATTTTATTATTCGTTATTTTCATCGTACGATGTTATCTTGCGGGTTTTATAAAATCGGATTTATTATATATAAAAAGGATGGGGGAAAGTGGTAGGGCTAGGGTTAATGTTAGCCAGTAACTTTGTTTATATGCATTTTAAAAATTGACGATGAAACCGCAAAACATGCGACACAGTGTAATAGGCCCATGAGTTGTTTACTAAGGTAGTTGTGGCGAAATCCATTTTGTTTGTGGGTGCGATAATCGTCCGATTTATTAGTCCGATATGAGTGGTTTTTTTTGCACAATAGTTTTTGTGTATAAGCTTGAAACAATGGTAGGTTTAGGGTTAAGGTTAACGTTATGTAATATGTTTCCTGGTCTGCATCGTAAGGATAGGCGTCAACAGATGAAACTGCAAAATAGAGCCACACGACTTTTAAAAAATTAGTATGTTGCACGTTCTTATTTGTGATGGAATAATGTGTATGTATTCATATCGCAGGAATGCGGGTAATCGTTGATGTTTACGGTTAAATAGTAATCACAACAAGAGTCATTATTGCAGAAGTAAATGAGAGCGCATGCTTTGCGCATTTGCGTATCCACAAAACGTCGAAGCCTACAGTCATCTGCTTACTGTAACACTTTATTGCGAGTGATGATTGCAGACGAAAAATACATTACATGTGGTAAACCTAACTCGGTTAGTTTTCGATTCGGTTGCTAATTAAGTCAGTCATGTCGCTAGAGCTAAGGATTAAAGTTGGGTTTAGATTTAGGGCCGTTTTATTAGCCGCTTTTCGCTGCCTTCGTCAACGCACAAAAATTGCGCAGAAACTACCAGCAACTTTGGAGGAAAAACATTATAGCTTTTCATAAATTCCTCATTGAAGCATCATTTTTTGTACTTCGACTTATAATCGGGTCATTCATTTTGGATGCTTTTTAAGGTCCAAAAGCCTAGGGGTCGACTTATAGTCGGATCGATGTATACTTGAGTATGTACGGTGTGTCTGTTGATAACTTTTTGCACGAATCTGCAACTTTTTTCTTCTTCCTTCTCTTATTTCTGTTTCACCCATAAGGTCGTTTCTCTTTTATCTATTTTATGCCATTGTTGTTGATGAAGAACAATCTTTCTTATTCGTCCTACTGTTTTGAAGCCTTGCTCACTGTTGTGATTGTTGTTGCAGAGATTGCAGCAGTAGGTGTCCTTGTATTTCTTTTAATCATGGTGTCGTAGATTTTTGATAGGGGAATTAAGACTTGGGTTGGTCCCTTCTGAATAGATTAGAATAAGTGATAGTTCAGTGAGAGATGATAATAGAAATAGATTTCCACGAGTGAGATGGTAGAAATTTATAGAGGCTGTCCCTGAAATCGAGAATCTTCTCTCTTTCAGCCTATCTTCTACAACAGATCTAGATGAGTCAGACAGTCTATATATATATATATATATATATATATATATATATATATATATATATATATATATATATATATATATATATATACCACTCACGTGCACACACACCCAAGTGACGACAGTTAGACGCACAGACGTGGAAAAACTGTAACAGTGATTATGTCAGCCGTGATCACTAGCTTGCATTCGCACTTACAGCTTTGGTAGCAACTTCTGGAAAAACAATTTTTAGGACATGCACATACAGAATCTCCAGGGTAGTCTTGGCCAAGGGAACCCCAGCTCCACAAAGATAGGTTGAATTCATTACTTCAGGGAACGTTTCTTTGGTTATTCTTATTTTAGGATATCTGGTTCTGTCACATTAAAATTGTCCAGGCACGAACGTTAACAGCGAGCGAAGTGTCAATAGCTTAGATTTCTAGTAACTAGGAATGTCAGGTCGGCGCCTTCTCTCAGTATAGGACTTTATTTGGTCACACCACAACTAGTCAGAACTCCGTCTCGGAATGTTACTGATAGGAATATTTTACTTGCCACAAGGGCTGAAAATGTACTTTAGGTTTTTTTCAGGAAGAATTAAATCTGGCTCGATGGGCCCGTTACTTCATTTAATCTTAAAGTTCATGAAATGGGTACTCTGTCGTTCTGGATGCCAGCGCAATGCCAGACAGGTTTTACTTTATACACCCAAGTCTTTAAGAAAAAAATGTTTTTGTTCTTCACAGATATTTCTCTGTACTAAAACCGTTGGTAAAGTTGGGCTACCCCAGTTTCACTGAATAAAGAGAAAACAACATATAAAATACTTATACATACTATTTCTCGGTTATAACTTACATTATAAACTGCAAGCGTAGAGATTGTCTTATCGTTTAAAAATCTCGTGAAATAAGTTATATTCATAAAATCAATCATCATGAATTAGAAATACCTACGTATTTCGTCAATACTCAATGATGAATCAGTGCAGTTATAAGTTAGTGTAAAATATTCTCGACTGATTACTAGCAATTTAATAAATTTTATTTATAGCTGCATGAGTTTAAGCTAGAAATTATAATTTATTTGGCTATCCACTGAAACACATCAGCAAGAGAATAAAACAGACTCATAAATTTAATTTCTTCTGCACAGAAATCTAACTAGTGAAATGAAATAAGCGGTTATCACTGAATCACTCAACACTGCTAGTCTCTCTCTCTCTCTCTCTCTCTCTCTCTCTCTCTCTCTATTATATATATATTTACCTCAACGCAGAACTACTAAGAACTAAATCCACTTCGACCAACTAAATGATGCTTCTATTAACAGAGATTTTAGGAATAGAAAGCTAGGAGGCAATCGACCAACTAAATGATGCTTCTATCAACAGAGATCTTTAGGAATCGAATGCTAGATCTTTCTAGTCTTGACTGCGGAGTACTGAAAGTATGAAGTCTAAAACTCTGGTTTATATCTTAAACAGACAAAGGATGCGCGCTATTTTGACAAACCCCCGTCTCCCCCTCTCCTCTTAACACTTCACATTCCCTTAGACGCTGGCCATAACTGCCAGAACGCGTCTTCACACCTCACGCCGACATGTCTCATTTCTGAGCGATGCAGATGGCAGTTTCCATACCTCACGCCGAGAAACGTAGCCGAAGAAAACTCGTGTCAGATGAAAATGTAGACAAATGTCTGCTCTCTATGTCTGACTAGACGAATTCTTACACTATTTCGTTTCGTCCAGGGACTGACATATTACGCAATAAAATGCGTTACTAGTATGAGAAAAGAAACGGCAAAGTCGGAATGGGAAAGTAATATTATTTCGCAATCGAACGAATGCGAAAAACAGGAAAAGGATAAAAGAGCATAATAAAGTAGAGGACACGGGTAGAAAAAGAAAAGAATATAGAAAATTTATTGATCATAAATCTCTATGCGACACATGGGAGGTACAAATGTGAGAGTATGTGCAATGAAACTGAATGAGCTCTCAGATACCGAAATAGGAGGCATGGCTTTTTAAAGGTGAAGACCACGAAACTTACTTAGATCAGTCAGACTGGAAGACAATAGATCTTACAGACTGAAAGACAATTACTAAAAAAATGTGCTTTGTTTTGAAAGAAAAGATGTACACTTCTATTCCAACAACAAATTAATAAATAGTTATAAAAACAATAATTGGCTATAACGAAAAGGGAACAACAAAAACTATATATATCAAACAAGAATGGGAACTGGCAATCTCATCATGTAAAGCAGATTGCAACGGAAATCACTCAGGCAAAGAGCGTAGGAATAGTCGTGGCGCCGGTCCTTGGTAGAGGGCCAACAGCAGCCGAAGAAGCAAAAAGAAGAAAAAAAAAAAAAGCTAAACGCAGCAAGAAATAGCTAGGAAGTAACAGTAAATGGTCACAAAGCAAGAATAAGCAGCTAGGAAGCAACACTACTTGGTCACAAAGCAAGAATAAGCAGCTAGGAAGCAACATTATTTGGTGGCAAAAACACACAAAAACATCTAGGAAACAATGATGTGGTCGCAAGTCAACAATAAACAGCTATCAAACAGCAGCACATGAGCACAAAGTAACAAAAGTAAACAGCCGGAAACCAACAGCGCAGCGAACGAATATTCCTCTACCTCCACTCACCACTGATGGGTTTATAATGATTTACTTCCTAGCTTGTATGACATGAGTCCAGTAAGTTTGCAATCCAGATACATCACCAGGATCTGTCCATTTCATTTTCCACGGTACCGTTTTACTAGTAGTATAAGCAAAGTAAAGGTTCCGAGTCTTATTTTTACTCTAGCCTAACCAAGAACAGCTGTTTCACTAAAAGAGCCAGCCAACTTTCACAATAAGAGATACTTAAATATCTTGAAAAAGTGTAAGAGTTAGAGAACTTTCACTGTAAGACTGGAAGAGCTAGAAAACTGTAAGGGTCACAAGACTGCAGTGCATGCCGCCTCCACATTTTCCCCAAAAGTTTGGTGGGATTGTTTCGTTTTTTGTTTCAAACGTTTCAAAATTTTCATTAAGAAATCTATACATATTACTTGAATAAATAACACGTCACATATCGCATGTTCTACCTCACGGTAGAAGGGGAACGACTAAGTAAGTAGTAAGCATGAAGAGTCATCCTTCTTAAATATCTCCTGACACAATCGATTTCAATAGCCTCTTAAACGTTAAGTTTTCAACAGACAAAACATTCCAGAAACTCTGCTCCGATTAGCAATTTCAATATACTACTGGCAATCACGTGAGACTATGCACCGGGCTGGCACCCTTATCATGTAAAACAAAAGGTCACAGATACTTCCATTGCAAGAGCACGAGACTACTTGAGGCATGGTTCCTGCAGTAGGACTAGATGCAGTAGTGTTTCCATGCTCCGTAAGGAGCAGACATAAAAACAATGAAAGTTGTTGACAGCCATTTACAAAGTTTACAGTGAAATACAAACACAATGTCTGCGTTTGATAATTTGTATAATGAAAGCTCTTTCGTGCACATTATCTCAACATCGGTGAGAGAAATACCATAATTATCTATACCTTAATTTAAAAATAAAATTCTTAGTAGGGATAATAGTATTTCGAATCAACAACCCCAGAAGGTGTATATCGCAAGGCCACATGATAGTCTGAGTGTCCTGACATTTTTCTGGCATTAATAACTATTCTGTTTTTGTTGTTATTGTCGTCCTTCTGCTTCTTGTTCTTGTTCTTGTTTTTCTTGTCCTCCTTCTTGTTGTTCTTTTTCTTGCTCTTCTTGTTGTTCTTGTTGTTCTTGTTCTTGTTCTTCTTGTTGTTCTTGTTCTTGCTCTTCTTGTTGTTCTTGCTCTTCTTGTTGTTCTTGTTCTTGCTCTTCTGGTTGTTCTTGTTCTTCTTTCTGATCTTGTTCTTGCTCTTCTTGTTGTTCTTGCTCTTCTTGTTGTTCTTGTTCTTGCTCTTCTTGTTGTTCTTGTTCTTGCTCTTCTTGTTGTTCTTATTCTTGCTCTTCTTGCTCTTCTTGTTGTTCTTGCTCTTCTTGTTGTTCTTGTTCTTGCTCTTCTTGTTGTTCTTGCTCTTCTTGTTGTTCTTGTTCTTGCTCTTCTTGTTGTTCTTGTTCTTCTTGCTGATCTTGTTCTTGCTCTTCTTGTTGTTCTTGCTCTTCTTGTTGTTCTTATTCTTGCTCTTCTTGTTGTTCTTGTTCTTCTTGCTGTTCTTGTTCTTGCTCTTCTCATTATTCTTGTTCTTGTTCTTGCTCTTCTCATTATTCTTTTTCTTCTTCTTGCTCTTCTTGCTGTTCTTGTTCTTTCTCTTCTTGTTGTTCATGTTCTCGCTCTTCTTGTTGTTCTTGTTTTTGCTCTTCTTGTTGTTCTTGTTCTTGCTCTTCTTGTTGTTCTTGTTCTTCTTGTTTTTCTTGTTCTCGCTCTTCTTGTTGTTCTTGTTCTCGCTCTTTTTGTTGTTCTTGTTCTTGCTCTTCTTGTTGTTCTTGTTCTTGCTCTTCTTGTTGTTCTTGTTCTCGCTCTTCTTGTTGTTCTTGTTCTTCTTGTTGTTCTTGTTCTTGCTCTTCTTGTTGTTCTTGTTCTTGCTCTTCTTGTTGTTCTTGTTCTTGCTCTTCTTGTTGTTCTTGTTCTTGCTCTTCTTGTTGTTCTTCTTCTTGCTCTTCTTGTTGTTCTTATTCTTGCTCTTCTTGTTGTTCTTGTTCTTCTTGCTGTTCTTGTTATTGCTCTTCTTATTATTCTTGTTCTTGTTCTAGCTCTTCTCATTATTCTTGTTCTTCTTCTTGCTCTTCTTGCTGTTCTTGTTCTTGCTCTTCTTGTTGTTCTTGTTCTTGCTCTTCTTGTTGTTCTTGTTCTTGTTCTTCTTGTTGTTCTTGATCTTGCTCTTCTTGTTGTTCGTGTTATTGCTCTTCTTGTTGTTCTTGCTCTTCTTGCTGTTCTTGTTCTTGCTCTTCTTGTTGTTCTTGTTCTTATTCTTGCTCTTCTTGTTGTTCTTGTTCTTGCTCTTCTTGTTCTTGTTCTTGCTCTTCTTGCTGTTCTTGTTCTTATTCTTGCTCTTCTTGTTGTTCTTGTTCTTGTTCTTGCTCTTCTTGTTGTTCTTGTTATTGATCTTCTTGTTGTTCTTATTCTTGCTCTTCTTGCTGTTCTTGTTCTTGCTCTTCTTGTTGTTCTTGTTCTTATTCTTGCTCTTCTTGTTGTTCTTGTTCTTGCTCTTCTTGCTGTTCTTGTTCTTATTCTTGCTCTTCTTGTTGTTCTTGTTCTTGTTCTTGCTCTTCTTGTTGTTCTTGTTATTGCTCTTCTTGTTGTTCTTGTTCTTGCTCTTCTTGTTGTTCTTATTCTTATTCTTGCTCTTCTTGTTGTTCTTGTTCTTGTTCTTGCTCTTCTTGCTGTTCTTGTTCTTGCTCTTCTTGTTGTTCTTGTTCTTATTCTTGCTCTTCTTGTTGTTCTTGTTCTTGTTCTTGCTCTTCTTGCTGTTCTTGTTCTTGCTCTTTTTGTTGTTCTTGTTCTTGCTCTTCTTGTTGGTCTTGTTATTGCTCTTCTTCTTGTTCTTGTTATTGCTCTTCTTGTTGTTCTTGTTCTTGCTCTTCTTGTTGTTCTTGTTCTTGTTCTTCTTGTTGTTCTTGTTCTTGTTCTTGCTCTTCTTGTTGTTCTTGTTATTGCTCTTCTTGTTGTTCTTGTTCTTGCTCTTCTTGTTGTTCTTGTTATTGATCTTCTTGTTGTTCTTGTTCTTGCTCTTCTTGCTGTTCTTGTTCTTGCTCTTCTTGTTGTTCTTGTTCTTATTCTTGCTCTTCTTGTTGTTCTTGTTCTTGCTCTTCTTGTTGTTCTTGTTCTTATTCTTGCTCTTCTTGCTGTTCTTGTTCTTGCTCTTCTTGTTGTTCTTGTTCTTATTCTTGCTCTTCTTGTTGTTCTTGTTCTTGTTCTTGCTCTTCTTGCTGTTCTTGTTCTTGCTCTTCTTGTTGTTCTTGTTATTGATCTTCTTGTTGTTCTTGTTCTTGCTCTTCTTGTTGTTCTTGTTCTTGCTCTTCTTGCTGTTCTTGTTGTTCTTGTTCTTGCTCTTCTTGTTGTTCTTGTTCTTATTCTTGCTCTTCTTGCTGTTCTTGTTCTTGTTCTTGCTCTTCTTGTTGTTCTTGTTATTGCTCTTCTTGTTCTTGTTCTTGCTCTTCTTGCTGTTCTTGTTCTTATTCTTGCTCTTCTTGTTGTTCTTGTTCTTGTTCTTGCTCTTCTTGTTGTTCTTGTTATTGCTCTTCTTGTTCTTGCTCTTCTTGCTGTTCTTGTTCTTGCTCTTCTTGTTGTTCTTGTTCTTATTCTTGCTCTTCTTGTTGTTCTTGTTCTTGCTCTTCTTGCTGTTCTTGTTCTTATTCTTGCTCTTCTTGTTGTTCTTGTTCTTGTTCTTGCTCTTCTTGTTGTTCTTGTTATTGCTCTTCTTGTTGTTCTTGTTCTTGCTCTTCTTGTTGTTCTTATTCTTATTCTTGCTCTTCTTGTTGTTCTTGTTCTTGTTCTTGCTCTTCTTGCTGTTCTTGTTCTTGCTCTTCTTGTTGTTCTTGTTCTTATTCTTGCTCTTCTTGTTGTTCTTGTTCGTGTTCTTGCTCTTCTTGCTATTCTTGTTCTTGCTCTTTTTGTTGTTCTTGTTCTTGCTCTTCTTGTTGTTCTTGTTATTGCTCTTCTTCTTGTTCTTGTTATTGCTCTTCTTGTTGTTCTTGTTCTTGCTCTTCTTGTTGTTCTTGTTCTTGTTCTTCTTGTTGTTCTTGTTCTTGTTCTTGCTCTTCTTGTTGTTCTTGTTATTGCTCTTCTTGTTGTTCTTGTTCTTGCTCTTCTTGTTGTTCTTGTTATTGCTCTTCTTGTTGTTCTTGTTCTTGCTCTTCTTGTTGTTCTTGTTCTTGTTCTTGCTCTTCTTGTTGTTCTTGTTCTTGCTCTTCTTGTTGTTCTTGTTCTTGCTCTTCTTGTTGTTCTTGTTCTTATTCTTGCTCTTCTTGCTGTTCTTGTTCTTGCTCTTCTTGTTGTTCTTGTTCTTATTCTTGCTCTTCTTGTTGTTCTTGTTCTTGTTCTTGCTCTTCTTGCTGTTCTTGTTCTTGCTCTTCTTGTTGTTCTTGTTATTGATCTTCTTGTTGTTCTTGTTCTTGCTCTTCTTGTTGTTCTTGTTCTTGCTCTTCTTGCTCTTCTTGTTGTTCTTGTTCTTGCTCTTCTTGTTGTTCTTGTTCTTATTCTTGCTCTTCTTGCTGTTCTTGTTCTTGCTCTTCTTGTTGTTCTTGTTCTTATTCTTGCTCTTCTTGTTGTTCTTGTTCTTGTTCTTGCTCTTCTTGCTGTTCTTGTTCTTGCTCTTCTTGTTGTTCTTGTTATTGATCTTCTTGTTGTTCTTGTTCTTGCTCTTCTTGTTGTTCTTATTCTTGCTCTTCTTGCTGTTCTTGTTCTTGCTCTTCTTGTTGTTCTTGTTCTTATTCTTGCTCTTCTTGTTGTTCTTGTTCTTGCTCTTCTTGTTGTTCTTGTTCTTATTCTTGCTCTTCTTGCTGTTCTTGTTCTTGCTCTTCTTGTTGTTCTTGTTCTTATTCTTGCTCTTCTTGTTGTTCTTGTTCTTGTTCTTGCTCTTCTTGCTGTTCTTGTTCTTGCTCTTCTTGTTGTTCTTGTTATTGATCTTCTTGTTGTTCTTGTTCTTGCTCTTCTTGTTGTTCTTGTTCTTGCTCTTCTTGTTGTTCTTGTTCTTATTCTTGCTCTTCTTGCTGTTCTTGTTCTTGCTCTTCTTGTTGTTCTTGTTCTTATTCTTGCTCTTCTTGCTGTTCTTGTTCTTGCTCTTCTTGCTCTTCTTGTTGTTCTTGTTCTTGCTCTTCTTGCTGTTCTTATTCTTGCTCTTCTTGTTGTTCTTGTTCTTGTTCTTGCTCTTCTTGCTGTTCTTGTTCTTGCTCTTCTTGTTGTTCTTGTTCTTATTCTTGCTCTTCTTGTTGTTCTTGTTCTTGTTATTGCTCTTCTTATTGTTCTTGTTATTGCTCTTCTTGTTGTTCTTGTTATTGCTCTTCTTGTTGTTCTTGTTCTTGCTCTTCTTGTTGTTCTTGTTCTTGCTCTTCTTGTTGTTCTTGTTTTTGCTCTTCTTGTTGTTCTTGTTCTTGCTCTTCTTGTTGTTCTTGTTCTTGTTATTGCTCTTCTTGTTGTTCTTGTTATTGATCTTCTTGTTGTTCTTATTCTTGCTCTTCTTGTTGTTCTTGTTATTGCTCTTCTTGTTGTTCTTGTTATTGCTCTTCTTGTTGTTCTTGTTATTGCTCTTCTTGTTGTTCTTGTTCTTGTTCTTGCTCTTCTTGTCGTTCTTGTTCTTGCTCTTCTTGTTGTTCTTGTTCTTGCTCTTCTTGTTGTTCTTGTTCTTATTCTTGCTCTTCTCATTATTTTTGTTCTTGCTCTTCTTACTGTTCTTGTTCTTGCTCTTCTTGTTGTTCTTGTTCTTATTCTTCTTCCTCTACTTATTTTTGTTGTTGTTCTTCTTCTGCTTGTTCTTTTTCTTCTTCTTGTTCTTGTTCTTCTTGTCCTTCTTCTTCCTCCTCTTCTTGTTTTTGTTCTTGTTCTTGTTCTTCTTCTCTTTGTTCTTCTTGTTGTTGTTATTGTTGTCCTTCTTTTTCTTCTTCCTTTTCTTCTCGCTGTTGTTGTTGTTCTTCTTATTATTGGTTTATTACTATTAACTGATTAATTCACTACATTGCCGCTCCCTGTGGAGCTTATGTCTCCAACAAACACATTTAGAAGTTCCTCCAAATGTTCCGTTTCTTTCTTCATGTGCTGTTTTTAAAACACACACACATATATATATATATATATATATATATATATATATATATATATATATATATATATATATATATATATATATATATATATATATATATATATATATATATATATATATATATATATATATATATATATATATATATATATATATATATATATATATATATTGCTAATAAATTTTCATTTGTTGTCCTCGATAAGGCCAAATGATTGCTTATATTTCCCTGTTAGCTTCTTTGTACTTCTGTACAAGCCCTTCATAGTTTCTTTGGCTTCAGCTGCCGCTCTTTTCAACTCAGTGTCTTTCCTCTTGATCCTTTTTTTTACTTACATTTCGTTTGCTTTAGTGTAATTCATCAGTTTTCACGCTGGGATGTCAGGTTTTGCTTTTGTTTAAAACTGCTATCTTGTTTGTTTGTCTGTTTTTTCGTTCCATTATCTTATATATGGTTTATGTTGTTATCGATGCTTTGTGCTGGCATTGTCATTTCCAAAAACATCACTACACGTCGTATTTCGTAAGTTTTTTAAGCTTTTGTCGGGGTTTTTTTTTTTTAAATTGTTTGTTTCGTCTTCTAAGTCTTAAGCACTTGACACTTATTTTACGCTGTAACTGTAAATTTCTCTTTTGTATCTTGCTTTCTAAGACATTTCAAATTAAACTGAAGCAATGAATTTCTTTTTTGTTTCTTGCTTTATGTCACGAGTGGAGAAAAGAGTCTGTCTGCGACAAGACAAAAGTATGAGTGAGGAGTAAGAAGTAGTGGACAGTCTGAAATAGCGAATATGAATGTTGAGTGGAAGTATGACAGTCAGGCATAAAAAGATGATAAACAATCTTTTACCCTGCCATCCGTACTTAATTAGATGTCAACTCCACTCACCCTCTCTTTCTCACCTATCAACAATGAGTAGATATATGAAACAAGGGATTGATACACACGATGTGGTTTTCACGTTTGTTGCAGGTCGATTGTTCAGTTGTTGTGGGTCGATTTCTTCTTAATTCTAGTTGAAGGTATATACCTTGCTTGATTATTATTATACAATTGAGGGTCAACATAAATTGTCTCATTGATTAATACATGTCCAAGAAACCTCGGTTCCGTATGAACCTCATTACCATTAGTATTAACTTCTTATGAAAGAGAGTTCATCAGGCATAACAACAAGCAACAATGTAAGTTGAAGCAACCAACCGCAACATGATTAACGTGGGTAAGTCCTTTGGTTGAGTCCACAAGTCCAACATTTATTGACGATAACACATCACAAGTATTATTCATTACAAGCATACATCTGCAATTAAATACATTTGAATCCATATGATATTCTCAGTCCGTGTCCAGTAAATGAGTTAGTATAGGCAGAACAGCATAGCTATATGCACGCGCGGTTGGGGATTCCAACAGCCGACAGTGAGCGTATGAGTCTGACGAATATAATAATATGGACTGGTTAATAATCTTTCCTTGAAGTCGGTTATATACTAACCTTATTATCTTATTTCCTTCACATAACTTTGGACTGACCCCTGAGTCCTTACTTCGAAGTAATTATACATATATGCGGCAATACAATGCCCAACACTGGACGGATATAGGACGCGTCTTCACAGCTTGACGGTCAACGTAAAAAGGGTCTCGTATCTAAGTCACGGTGCGTGACCTATCAACGCTAACACGTCATAAATCGATCGTGTACATCGCGTTCAGTAGTCCGTGAATTCGTAACATCAAATTTTAAATGCTGTGACCCTAGAAATAGCACACTGCCAACCATAGCAGAAGACTTCAATAAAATACCGTAACAACGTTCAACAATCACAGATGTGAAGGTAGGAAGCAAATTCTGACCCGCTGCTAAATCATTTTCTATGTTTATTATGATATAAATGTATATTTTAAAAATTACTATATCTGTACGATGGCAGGAATTATAAAAATCAATCGAAACAAAAGTATGATTTCCATATCATTAAACACAAGAATAACAACAGACAACCCCAAACCGATTTTGGTTAATACTCCAAAATGGCAACCAAAGTTGTACACAAAGAAAATCCCGCCCAAAAAAAAAAAATGGAAAAATCCACAATGGGTACTATGAATTCTAAACATCAAATTCTAATCTGAGTCCCCGGCGACAGTTCTCAGCCTCAAATTGAAACGACTGTGCTCTAGGCTACACAAAAGAAACACCCCACAGCAAAATAACACACCACCAAAAAAAAAAAAAACCCCCAACGAATGATGTAGAGAGATAAACACCCTCTTATTCACAACCAAGTAGTCTTGAAAGATTAATTAATTTCCGCCACATGTCCTTGAGTTAAATCCCGTCTTTCAGTATGGTAGTATTCTGTACACTTGAACCAATTATCTTGCCAATCCTGTGCCTATCCGACAAGGTGAGAATTCAGATAAATCCAAGGTTGACGAGGACAGTGGGAAATATATGTTCAGTTTGACTCAATGATAATTAACCCTAATATCCGGTTGGTTGAATGAGTCCAAACTCAGGTTTGCGCAAGTGGTGCGCCTTAATATACCAGAGAGATGCGGCCAGTTCAATTGTGACTGGGCGTATAATGTACAGGGCCCGCCGGTCTACAAACGAAGACAGAATGGGTGCTCTATTCTGATGTTTGGGGAGCTTGAATGTTGGTGGCCTCAGAAATTTAGCAGCTACATGAGCATAGGGTACCAGCAGATGAGTACTGAACTCTGCCTTCCTGGTACTGGTTTTTAGGATTTAACCAACTGGTCCCCAATCGAGAACTCGATCATGGCTATGATACCAGACCTTTGACTTAATTGTAGTTTCCAGGTTTCCGTCCCCGGTGGAGTGTGGAAGTTTGCCTTCTCCGCTGTGAAGATACAATAAGCACTAACCATAAGCTAGTCACCTAAATTAGGTTCCACTGGCTAGTAATACCTATATACATACACTTCGAGACAAATACTGTTTACATACAATCAACCCCGTGCTTCCGTTATCCCAAGTTATCTTGGAGCGTCAAACCGGTTTTTGCTGGCTGATTCAGCACATTCACAACCGTGGTATCAGCTAACTGATGGCCACGCAAAACGCTGGGGTAGGGACAGCGCTACGCTCGCACACCGAGGTTGCGTAACCGTCTAAGGCGTGATTGTAAACAAACTCGCGGGTCTGGCAGGCCAGCGCAAAACAAAAAAGTTCCACCCGTGAGGCGTCTATCCTTCAAACCCCACATCGGGATCTAAGACGCGTCAACTGTGAGAAATGCAGTTAGCGACTTATAGCTAGACTGCTTGCGTCAGGGTCAGTGAACCAGAGCTGACCATGACCCTACTCCACCTCCAAGTGGTGGTCCTGGAAACAGGCTGCATCATTGCAGTCTGGCTGAGTGAGTAGGGATCGAAGAGGGAAGGCTAACCCGGTCCCCAAAACGCCGTGCTGAAGTCGGATATGTCGGCCGAAAGGCGCAAATATCGCAGCTTCGCTGTAAACGGACACAACGCAACCAACGTCCTTTTCATGACGAACGAAGAAGAAGAAGAAGGAGCAGAAGAAGAAGAAGAAGAAGAAGAAGAAGAAGAAGAAGAAGAAGAAGAAGAAGAAGAAGAAGAAGAAGAAGAAGAAGAAGAAGAAGAAGAAGAAGAAGAAGAAGAAGAGGAAGAAACCCCACATCGGGTTATACAGAACAAATAAAATAAATATTGACACACATGGCCACTAACCATAACTTCTACGAGAACTCATAAGTATCCCGTTATACAAATGATTTGTATAGGTCATCAAGTACACACACATATATACATTTCTAGGGCTGAAAAAACAACACACATCTCTCAAGGAACTCGTTGCAATAAAAATGGAGTTTACAGTTGTATTAACAAAATTGATATATAAACCCACTCACTGTCCCTTGAATACAATTACACTGACAAACAACATTTTTCTTTCTTATATAAGAATAAGTGTTCTTATGTCAGTTTCTTGCGCTGATTTCAAATTTGAAATCCGTTTATCTCTATCACGTCGGGTTCTTAAGATATTTGTGAATAAATATATTTTTGGGAAACCGTTATTTGCTCCGTTTCATTTTTACTATATAACTTTTTAAAAATTAATAAAATGCAAAATAATTCTACTTTTTATACTGCTAAAAGATGCATGACATATGTTACGTTATATTTCAAATAGTTGCTGTATTTTGAAATAATTCTGAGTGAAATATGGCTTCTAGAAGTTGTAGAAATTCGGCTGATCTGTTCTGTTACGTGTGCGGATATTTTACCGATCGTGTTCACCAGAAAAACTTTACACCATTGCTAAAGAAAGCATATGAACTTTATTTCGATTCGAAAGTTGATGATGCAAATAAATATTGGAAGCCAAATGCAGTTTGTTCGACTTGTGCAAATACATTGGCAGGTTGGTTACGAAAATCGCCGAAGCATAAGTCGATGCCTTTTGGAGTGCCAGTAATATGGCGTGAACCGACAAATCACGCTACTGATTGTTACTTCTGCTTGACAAATATCTATGGTTTCACTTTTAAAACTAGAAAGTCTGTGGTTTATCCAAATATTGAATCGGTTTCGAAACCAGTGCCTCATGATCCAATCACGTGCCCGATCCCAGTTCCACCAGAACAATATCCGTTGGACGTGAATGAACCATCAGAAAGTGATAGTTTACCTGCTTTAGAAACTAATTCTGACTCGGATTATGTACCGGTGAATGATGGTGTTCACTTAATTAACCATTCAGAACTTTCAGATCTAATACGTGATCTCGCTCTCACCAAAGGACAAGCGGAATTACTCGGTTCGCGACTCAAAGAATGGAATCTTTTAGCGCCCAATACTCCGATATCTAAATTTCGTCATAGACACAGAGAACGTGTTCATTGCTTTGAGATGGATGATGACATTTGCTATTGCAATGATGTAAAAGGTCTAATGGTGCACCTCGGTCATTAGCACATAGTCAACGAATGGCAACTTTTCATCGACTCTTCCAAGACTAGTCTAAAAGCCGTGTTATTGCATAATGGAAATTTATTTTCATCAATTCCAGTCGCCTACTCTGTTCATATGAAAGAAACTTATGACAATATGGCTATACTTTTGGCAAAAATAAAGTACAATGACTACCAATGGCGGATTTGTGGAGACCTAAAGGTCATTGCAATTCTCACGGGCATGCAGACTGGGTATACTAAATTTTGTTGCTTCCTATGTGAATGGGACGGCCGCAACAGACAGGAACATTATGCAAGAAAGGTGTGGCCTATCAGGGATCGTATGCAGCTCGGGCATAAAAATGTAATACACGAGCCATTAGTTAACAAAGACAGCATCATTTTACCACCGTTACATATAAAGTTGGGGCTCATGAAGAATTTCGTAAAAGCGTTAGATAAAACGAGCAAAGCTTTCACTTATCTTCGAGAAAAGTTTCCGCAAATTAGCGATGCAAAGATAAAGGAAGGTATCTTTGTAGGACCTCAGATTAGGAAAGTTATTGCAGACAAACAATTCGAGAACTTGTTACATGGTAGTGAACTTCGCGCATGGATGGCGATAAAATCGATCGTCGATAACTTTCTGGGAAATCACAAATCTGTCGACTATGTGCATATTGTTAAGCAGTGCATAGATGCATACAGAATTATGGGCTGTAACATGTCCCTCAAAATCCATTTGCTCAATTCGCATCTTGACTTTTTCCCTGACAACCTTGGTGAAGTCAGCGATGAACACGGAGAACGATTCCATCAAGATATCGCCGTAATGGAGTCACGTTATCAAGGACGGTGGAGTGTGACCATGCTTGCCGATTATTGTTGGATGCTTCATCGCGATGTACCACATGCCATTCACCGACGAAAGTCGACTGGAAAGAAATTCAAGCCTACATAACTGTTATACTTCTTGTACAAATGATGTTGTAATACTGTATGAGTTGTTAAAAATCTTCAATTGCGTATTTCTAGAGATCCCGACCTGATAGAGAAAAACGGTTTGCAGATTTAAAAACAGCGCATTAAAATTGACCAGAAAAACATAGAAATGTTAGAGAAAGAAAAAAAAAATTTTTTTGTTAGCCAGTGTTATTAAAGGTTCCATCTAGGTAGTTTTAGTGGTACATAGAGAACTTAAAATGTATCCACTTTCCCGTTATGAAATGAGATAGAAAAATTTACTGCTATACGCGTTCGCCCACTGATGATTGATTAGTGATACATTCTACCTACACAAACTATCTAAGTAAAATTAGCGCTTTTACCGAGATGCAAAGAAATCCACTAACACCAACAGTAGCTGGCCGAATCTGCCAAATAAATATGACACGTCCAGTCTACTAGAATTCCTGGAGCATTACGTGCCAGACAACTACAGAGTTCTGATTTTAAATCAAAACTCAGGCCACAAGTGTTCGGCCACCTACGATTTCGATCGAATCTTTTGCCTGGGTTGCAACATAACGTGACGCAACCACTGCGGAATCCCGAGACCTAGTTTCCCGTGTTCCGCGGACAAAAGCCGAGCTAATAGAGAAAGACCGCCATTTCTAGCATAATCGGGTCTACCCGTGGACCCTGGAAAGGCGATGGCTTTCCCGGGTGTCAAAGGCCAGGGAATGTCAGCCGCTCTATTTCCAGAAACCGAGTGCCAGGTTCTAACTCGTTGTCAAAGAACTCTAAGAAATATGCCACCTACCGCGACAGAGAGTCCTGGACGTGTCAAAAATTTCTCCTACCAACATTAAAGAAAAAGGGGAGTGAACCTGTCCGCTTACAGTGACAGGCCAGTTACCCCACTTTACAACTACAGGAAACCGAAACAGAAATGAAACTGGCGGGCCAAAATCAAAAAGAATTTAGGGGGATGTCAAAGCTCCACACCAGTGCCAAAAATGTATAACCCATCGTCACACTTTCTAAGACATGTCCACCTTGCGATCTTTGTCCTCTCGAGACTGTGCGTGGTCCCGGCTTCCGGGTCTTCCCAGTAAAGTAGAGGCAGTGCTATGTGTCTGTGTCCGTCTAGATAACGCCATTTCACAGTGGTAGGGGGTCGGTCGCTGCTACGCCATTGATGAACAAAGCGGTGTCCTATCGAGACTGTGTGTGGTCCCGGTTGCCGGGTCCTCCCAGTTCAGGTGGGCCAGAGCTTGTTTCTTCTTGGTAATGCAGCTCGGCAGTGGTAGAGGCTTGGCGCTGGCTGCGCCGATCCCTCGATACGTCTTGTCTCGGAGATATAACCCCCTTTGCAGGGTAGAGAACCTCTTTTCTCTTGGCATTGCACCCCCGGTACCCGACAAGAGGTTCCCTGGGGTTGCAACAAAGCCCAAGACCGCTCCTTGTCTCGAAGATATAACCCCCTTTTCAGGGTAGAGAGCCATCAAACCTCGCAACATGGCACACACTCCAAAGTGGGACTGGTGCGTTATGCTTCTGAGTCCAGGATGCTCACTGGGGTTGCAAGAAAGCCCACTTTTGACAGCCATATGGTTGCGGTGGCTTCGCCACCGCGCCACTATGATGTCTGGCTGCTCGTGCCATGGCCGGTGACTGATTGCTCGTGTCAGTCTTGTCTAGGAGATATAACCCCCCTGCACCGGGTAGAGAGTGTCAAACCTCTTGGTATCGCACGCACGCCAAAATGGGCCTGGTGTACCATACCGCTGAGTCTAGGATGCTCCTTTGGGGTTGAAACAAAGCCCACACCTCACTTCCCATAACTGGCTCAGGGGTATGAACGAGTGAATAACTCGTCCCCTAAAGGGCAAAAGAGTGAATAACTCGCGCCCAGGGATTCAAACTCAAACTCACTCACTCACTCTCTAAGACATGTCAAATTAAACTGAAGCAAATAATTTATCTTTTGTTTCTCGCTTTCTAAGACATTTCCGATTAAACTGAAAGCTAAGTAATGTATATCTTCTGTGCTTCATATTTATTTCGGCTGATAAAAGATGGTGATGTGAAGCTACGTCTGCTCCTGTATATATTTTTATGTCGCGTAATGACGAGCTAAACTTCTCCCGTATGCATATATGGTCTATCACTTTTTCTGGCTTACGAATCTTGATTTCCATGTTTCATTATGTTTTCTTTTTCATGGAGACAGGCTTTGTAATATCATCATAATATCATCATAATATCATCATTATATCATCATTATCATCCTCATCGTCATTATTTCCCTTTTCACTAATCATGGAGGATGGAGCTACCATTGGATCTGACCCCCTTGCAGGAATCCTGCATCAAGGCAATCAAGTGCTCATACAACTATGGTTTCTGTAGCAACTTTTTACATGATGAGGTTGCCACTCGCATGTACAACCTCATATTGGTCCTCTCTGACGTCATACCTGGTGGAGCAGTAGTACAAATCTTTTTTTGGTGGTATCAGAGACACCCCCCCCCCTCCCCCCACACACACATACCATGCTGGAACAACACAGGACGCTACGTTCCGATAGAATACAATTATTATTTTTTTATAAAGTAGTATTCCCCAAAGAAACAACATTACATTTTTCATAATCTTCTACACAGAAAAAAGTATATCAGTACCGGTTGTTTTATCAAACTTGAGTCAGCGGTTTCCACACGGCTACCACCTGCGACACGCATCATATTTCTGATACAGCTAACCTCTGATCTATACAAATTCATTTTTAAAAGTTGGATATTGTCAGCAAACACTTATATACTTTCAACAAAAAAAGTTTATTTCTACTAGACAACTTCCTTCCCCGATCATTTTACTTCTCCATGAATACTTCCTTCCCCGAATAACTATATTTCTACAAGAATACTTCTTTCCTCAATCACTTTACTTTTATGAGAGATTTCCTTCCCCGATTATTTTATTTCTATATGAATACTTCCTTCCTCGATCACTTTACTTCTAGAAGAGTACTACCTTTCCCAATCACTTCATTTGTACAACAGTACTTCCTTCCCCGATAACTTTACTTCTACATGCAAATTTCCTTCCCCGAATCACTTTATTTCTACTAGAATACTTCCTTCCTCAATCACTTTACTTTTACAAGAGTACTTCCTTCCCCGATCACTATACTTCTACTTGAGTATTTCCTTCCCCGATCACTTTACCTCTCCTTGAGTACTTCCTTCTCCGAGTACTTTACTTCTACTTGAGTACTTCCTTCCCCGATCACTTTATTTCTACTAGAATACTTCCTTCCTCAATCACTTTACTTTTACGAGAGATTTACTTCCCCGATCATTGTACTTCTATGTGAATACTTCCTTCCTCGATCATTTTACTTCTAAAAGAGTACTTCCTTTCCCGATCACTTCACTTGTACAAGAGTATTTCCTTCCCAGATCACTTTATTTCTACTTGAGTACTTTCTTCTCCGATCACTTTACATCTACTTGAGTACTTCCTTCCCCGAGCACTTTATTTCTACAAGAGTACTTTCGTCTCTGATCACTTTATTTCTACAATAGCCCTTCCTTCCCGATCACTTTACTTCTCAATGAATACTTCCTTCCCCAAATCACTTTATTTCTACTAGAATACTTCCTTCCTCAATCACTTTACTTTTACAAGAGACTTCCTTCCCTGATCACTTTACTTCTACATGAATACTTCCTTTTCCGATCACTTTACATCTAAAAAAGTACTTCCTTTCCCGATCACTTCACTTGTACAAGAGTACTTTCATTCTCGATCACTTTACTTCTACTTGAGTACTTCCTTCCTCGATAACTTTACTTCTACAAGAGTACTTTCGTTCCCGATCACTTTACTTCTACAAGAGAGCCTCCTTCCACGATCACTTTACTTCTACTTGATTACTTCCATCGCCGATCACTTTGCTTCAACAAAGAGTACTTCCTTCCCTGATCACTTTACTTCTACTAGAGTAATCCTTAGAAATAATGTTGTTAGAAATAATGTTATTTCTAACAGTCATAGACTGGGTGATGCGCCAGACAACAGAGGGCAGTCCAAGAGGAATTAGATGGACAACGTTTTCTACACTGGAAGATTTGGAATATGCAGATGACATTGCACTACTCGCGCATTCACACCAACACATTCAAGACAAAACCGATAGACTGAATAAGTATGGCCAGCAGGTTGGCCTGAACATCAATTTGAAGAAGACAGAGGTCATGACACTAAATGTGGGCAATCCTGAGCCAATAACAGTAAGGAACCAGAAGTTAGAACAGACAGACACATTTACTTACCTAGGAAGCATAGTAACACCTGACGGCGGAACAAGCAAGGACATTAAGAACAGAATGAATAAAGCGAGAACAGCCTTTGCTGTTCTCAACAACATTTGGAAGTCTTCCCAGTACAGCACAAACACCAAATTAAGACTGTATGAGAGCTGTGTACTTTCTGTGCTTCTCTATGGTGCGGAATGTTGGAGAGTAATAGAGAAGGAAATGTCGAAACTGTCCTCCTTCCACACAATCTGCCTAAGGAAAATTCCCGAATCTTTTGGCCAAACACCATCAGCAACCAAGAACTACTTATTCGGAGTAACCAGGAGGACATGCACACTATCATAGCTGGCAGACGCTGGAGTTGGGTTGGCCATGTCCTCAGAAGGGACCCTGATACCATCACAAGAACAGCTATGCTATGGACCCCGAGGGAAAGCGAAAGAGAGGCCGACCAAGAACAACTTGGCGGAGAACTGTGGAAGCTGAGATGCAAAGAATGAACCACAGTTGGGGCACTGTACGAAGGATGGCCGCCGACCGAGCAAAGTGGAATCAATTTGTTGCTGCCCTACAAGACGCTACAAGGCGTGATGGCCGCTGACTGCTTTGACGGTTGGCGGTTATGGATCAAAGAAGAAGAAGAAGAAGAGTAATCCTTCCCTGATCACTTTACTTCTACTAGAGTAATCCTTCCCTGATCACTTTACTTCTACTAGAGTAATCCTTCCCTGATCACTTTACTTCTACTAGAATAATCCTTCCCTGATCATTTTACTTGAACTAGAGTAATCCTTCCCTCATCACTTTACTTCTACAAGAGTACTTTCTTTCTCAGTCACTTTACTTCTACTAGAGTCATCCTTCCCCGATTACTTTACTTCGACTAGAGTAATCCTTCCCTGATCACTTTACTTCTACTAGAATAATCCTTCCCTGGTCAATTTACTTCTACTAGAGTAATCATTCCCTGATCACTTTACTTCTATTAGAGTAATCCTTCCCCGACCTCTTTACTTCTACTAGAGTAATCCTTACCAACGGGCTGATCACCCGTTTGCCAGTCACTTCGATTACGGAAACAACAGCAGATGGATTGATTTGCCGTTGCCCTAAAGACGCCAATAGGCGTGATGGGGAACAGTGGCAAAGAAAACCTATCTGCTGTTGCCCTAAGACGCCACTAGGCGTAATGGCCACTGACTGCTTTGACGGTAGGTGGCTAAGGACGGAAGAAGAAGAAGAAGAAGAGTAATCCTTCCCCGACCACATACTTCTACTAGAGTAATCCTTCCCTGATCAC